>CAUYRH010032681.1:0-12768 GCA_963574655.1 Perodicticus potto | reverse complement strand
CTCCAAACATCCTTCCAAAAGGAACGTATTAGTGTGCATTCCCACCAGCAGTGTAGAAGTGTTCCCTTTTCTCCACATCCACGCCAACGTCTCTGGTTTTGGGATTTTGTGATGTGGGCTAATCTTACTGGAGTTAGGTGATATCTCAAAGTAGTTTTGATTTGCATTTCTCTGATAAATCCATTTATTTGAAACGTTCTCATATAAATATTTTTAGGTATTTTAAACATCAGAAAAAATGATATGTAGTCTGTTGAATTTTATAAGACTCTTTTAGCAAATGTAAAAATAAATTAAGTCTTGATTTTCATGTTAAATTCTTATGGGAATTGAAAGCTTTTCATAAATAAGTAACTGGAAATATTTGTCAATTATTATTATGTAAACTAGACATTCTTATGCCTTGGGGAAAGCCCCGGATGTAAATTATCCAAATGCGTTTAAGAATCTTTTGCATTTTGTTACCGACTGGACTGAGCTCTGTTTTTTGCAATTCATGACAAGTTTACATATTTTGTATGACTGTTAATACTGAATTCTTAACCAGGGAAAGGTTGACTCTTTATTCAGGAATCCTTGTATATTTTGTGGTTCTTTCTAAAGAATAGCATGTGTGTAATTAAAACACAGAAAAATAAGCTTCTCTTTTTGGTTAAGAAAGAAAAAACTAGCTTGGTTAGCATCTTGTGACTTTTTAAAACTTACCAGATAGCATTCCCAGTCACCTGGACGGGAGCACAGCTCAGCAGCACAGCTGAGGTAGGAGACATAGACTCCGTTATGTAAAGATGTGAAGTATAACTTCCCTCTTTACTGTGCTGAGGTGGTCATTATCGTGGTAAGGAGGGGTGCCTGAGGCTTGATGGTTGAAGAATAATGAGGCTTTAGAAAATAGGAAGGTGTTGTTCTTCTTTCTAAGAAAAATATTTTTCACAATCATCAGGGCAAAATAGTACTGAGCAATCTCTTAAATTCCAAGAAGCTCTTGGCTACAGAAATTCTTGAACAGCAATAGTGATGTCTTATTCAATGGCTAATTTGTCTTATGGAAGAGTTGCAGGGAAGATAATCAAGATGTATTGCTAATAATAATATACATAAAGAAATGAAGTCAACTTCTCTGCAAAATCATAGAACACTGGGCAGTGGGTTCTGTTTTTATGGTAAATCACGGATTTCCACTTTGAGGCATGTATTTTAGTTTGAGAATTCTATCAAGTCGGTAATTAGCCAACCATCCAGCTGACTAAATTTAGAATGTTGAGGAAGGTCCAGAATAAGATCTTACAGATTTTGTTCAGTAGGGGTCTAGAGCATTTATTTCTGTGATTGTAATATTGATGCGTTGCTATCTACTTTCTGTCTTGTTTCTTTACAGGGGCAAACAAATGTGACTAGCTAGTTTGATTATATCTATACTTCCCCCACCTTTTATTTCTATTACATTAGATAAAATCTTTAATGATCAATTCCAGTCTTTAGTGTCTTTATTACTGTAGACAAAGCAAAATACAGTTAAACTAAATACTATTAGAATTTTTTCAATGCCTCTCATTTCTAGAACCTGAAAGACTAAAAACTAAAACCCAACCCTGTGCAGGACTAATATGTATTCTTTTACCCCCTACTCATCATTTATGCCATCCTTTCACTATTAATGACTGCTCTTTCCTATAACATTCCTGAAAATATTTATTCTTCCTGTTTTTTTTTTTTAAATGAACATAAGAAAAAATTAAAAGCCTGGAAAAAGAATCACAAAACATACTTTTTTTTCTGGCTAATCATCTCAGTTAACCTTTGCCAAGAATTTAGAAGATGATCTCTCTAGTGTGACATATTAGAATATTAAAAACCATATTATTATTTCATTTTATATTATAGCAAGAATAACCCATTACTGACATGATTTTTTCCCCTCTGTTGCATTATTTCTCGTTAAAGATGACTTTGTGCCCTAAACATGTATTCAGTAATGACTATGTGAGGAATAATGTGATTTTTCCCGGTTTCCTCATCAGCTGTCAAACTGTTTACTGATTCTTTCTCTTCTCTAATATGGCTAGGAAGAGGAGAAAAAGTGTTTTCCCCTCATTATGCCAGAATCTATTTCTGGTTGCTTCTAATGTTTTTCAATGTCCTCACCTTTTCTCAGTGTTCTCAGATCTATGTGCCTCCATTAGCCCTATGCCACTCTAAGCCCCCCACTGTGGCTTGGCTGTTTGGTCTTCTAATCCCCTTTATCCTTACTACCATAGAAATATACGCACTTTGCCATGCATCTTAGATCTGCTCTAATGCTTATTCCCTCCCAACCTCTCTCTCAACACCATGTGAATTTTTTTCTATCCATCTCTTCAACAAATATTTATTAACATCTTACTACATAGACAGTATAATAGGTTGTAAGAGGTGTATACAATGTTCTCATCAAAGGAAAGTTTTCACCCCTTTTGGAAAAAGGTGGAAAAGAAACTGGGAAGCTTATGTTTTATGCTAATAGGGCTAAGAGAGAGGAAGCTGAGCACTTCTGATGATTTAAAAAGATGTATTTTGGCTTTGCTCCCACCATTTTGTTTTGACTGGGTACTTACATCACTAAGACCACACTCTTCGAGAAGGGCTGAATTGGGGTTTGGCCTTCAAGAACCCAGGCAGAACCCTTTGGCCTTGCCTATTCCTGTCTAGAACCACACCCTTGATGTGAGGCCAGAAGTGGAGAAGCCTTGGGGCCAGGGAGGAGGGAGCCACCATGTCCAAGGCTGTATTTGCCTCCTTGTCAGTCTTTGTTTGTGACAATAAAAATGATCACATTAGCCTGTTTTTTATATTCTTATTGGCAGGGATTATGTATCATGTTGTTTTTGCCCAAAGCACATTTTCTTTCTTCCTTTCTTTCCTTTTTTTTTTAGTGTCCAAGTTTGAAGCCTGAGGAATTGAGTCTTGGGTCAAGAAAGCTGGAATAAACTTTAACAGTCACTATCAACCTGTTATTTTAATGTAGGTTTTGCTGGTGATGCTCAATCCAAAGTTGTATAATTGAGGAATAAAATTACTAGCTAAGAAAACAGATATCAACTTCTGGGAATTTACAAAAAGTCTTCTCTACAATGTACTTACTGAAACAACTTGAGCCAGTTTAAATCCGTTTTAATTTACCTTTTAATATCAGTGATAGGCAATAGGAGCTAACTAGAATTCAGCCACTTCTCTCAGTAAGGTTATTTTTCTTAACCGAATCCTCCTGCCCGTACTCTTTTAGCAATGGATGTCTGGGAAGCTGCCAGTGAGTGCCCAAGTGGGGGAGTCTTTAGGCATACTTTTGTTACATTGGGACAAGGCAGGCAGAGGGTGGAAAAGCAGTCCTGAGGCGGTGAGTCCTGCATTCCTTTCAGGATTCTGTTTTTGCTTTTTAGTACAAAACTTGTTAAAGTTAGTAATCTGGTTGGTAAGATTTTTTTTGAGATAGGGTCTTACTGTGTTGCTCAAATTTCTGGCCTCAAGCAATCCTTCCCCCTGGGCCTGCTGAAGTGCTGGGATTACAGGCATGAGCCATTGCTCCTGGCCCTATATCTAAGACTTCTAAGTGGAAAACATAGCATTCTAGGAAAGAAGGGAACACAATATAAAAAGCCTCTTTAAGTTCAGAGGAAGAGCAGATGGAATCAGCATAGTCCAGAGAGTCTCTAGGCTCATCTGATCCTCTTTCCTTTCAATCAATGCTGAAGATATGCTCCCCTTTTAATTTTCCTTATGTTACATACATTTTATGTTCCAACTGGCCTTTTGACTGTTGATTAAATAAACGTATTTTTATTGTTTTTGAGAGAAAGGACCTTGTAGGGACTCATTTCACCCCTGACTCTGGCCTGAGCCCAGATTGGATCTAAGTACAGCCTCCTTTTTCATTCTTTCCTTCTATCTTTTACTTCCTCCCTTCATTTCCTCTTTCCTCCTTCCCATTTTGTTCTTTCGTGTCTTTGTAGATATTACTTCTAAAAATTTAACCTCACCTGTTTGCAATGGAAATGTATATTAATCTAATGATTATGTTTCGTGAACAGGGTCCGTAAAAGATTATTTCTGGTTTCTTTTTCTATCTATAGAACTCCCACCCTGAATGTATATTTTCTTATTGTAATAATGGAACGAATTGATTCATTGACTTGGAATGGGCATGCCCTTGGTTTGGAATGGGCTTGGAATTGAAGAAACTAGAAACATCTTCTGGCCAGTTTGGGGCAAGTTATATGGTGCCTTTGAGAGTCCCCAGAACTCTGAATTTAATCAAGATAAGAAGCATAGAACAGCTGAAAGGAATCACACGCATTTTCAAACACATGTGGCAAACCAGGCCCAGGTTTCTCTGGGGTGGACTATAGTGAGACCTCTGAAATTCTGATTATGAGCTTAGAAAGATGATTAACTTTGGTTGTGAAATGGGAACTATGCCATCTTAACCTGTGGAAAAGTTCATCTTCAGTTAAAAGATGAAATAAGAGAAACTTTTAGCACAGTCACTTCTCTGTCTGTAAAAAAATTATTTGGTACAAAGTAGAAGCGAAAATAAGCAATTGTTTTTTTAAAAAGGAAAAACTATCTCAGATCTCTTGAGGTTTCTAGTCCTGCTTGGCTAATACAGAAAGCTATGTTTCAGACTATTTGACAGATTCCATCTTGGCCCTCCCCTGCCTGTCATTCCTAGCAGAATCCCGTGTCTGTAACGCCCTGCTATTTAAAAGAGAAGAAAACGCACTGTATGTGAGAAGTAGGTGGCAAAACAGGACTATGGGCTTCCAAAGAGAGTTTGGAGCGAGTCATAAAGAGGTTTGTTTTTTTATTTTCCAGGGATTGTTGTCTGTGAGGCACCTAACAACAAGTTAGATAAATTCATGGGAGTCCTCTCGTGGAAGGGCAGCAAACACTCCCTCAGCAATGAGAAGATAATCCTGAGAGGCTGCGTCCTGAGGAACACCGGCTGGTGTTTTGGAATGGTTATTTTCGCAGGTACTGCTGATGGCTCAGGGCCAGATCTAAGTCTAAGATTCTCCAAATTCTGACGAGCACGAGGCCTTTATTCCCTGCAAAGTACTGCTCTGGAGGTGACTTCAGTCCCTATAGGACACCAGGAGAATATACTATTGCTCTGAAAATAGTCCAGGAGGCCCCAGTGTGTAAGGAACCATTGCCATTGATTTTAAAGGTGCTGGGACCTTAACTGCACAGATGACACAGTGCTAGATACCTACTGCTTGATTTCTCTGTATTCCCTTCATGCCCGTCATCTCTGCCATTTTATGTATTCATCAGTCGGCCTCCAAAGTGGATAAGGGTATGAAAACAAGCCCCTTCTCTGCTGCTAATTTTGTAGGAGGGCAAGCAGCCCTCTTGGAAAAGCCTTCTGGGAGATCTGACAATCATTTCTGTTTATATCCCATAGCTGCTCTTACTATTTGTAAACAGGAGAGTGGGTGCTGGAAAGACTGTGCGTGGTGGAGGTGGGATGGGAGCAGCTGGAGTTGCCTCTCACTCCTTTGGTTTTTCCTTTTCTGCTTTATCTTTGTGGGCCCAAGGTGGCATTTCTCTTCCTAAGGAAGCTGACAGTAGCACCATTTCGTAAAGCTACTCAAATTGTACTCTTGCTTCAATTGCCCGCCCTTGATTTTAAAAATTCTGTTTATTGTGACACCAAATTAATACGTGTTTTGGGCCCGTTGACTCTATGAGCAATCAAAATCGGAATGTTTTTCTTAACTGACTTTCCCCAATAACAACAAAATGTTCATTAAAGATTCACAAGTGTTCCAAACCTAGAAAAGTCTTCCCAATTTCTCTTAAATACTCTCAGCTGCGGGTGTTAGTAAGGCTCTTGCTACTTGGGGCATTGCCATTGCAAGGACTTGGGAAATCCCTAGAAATGAGGCACTGTATGTGCTTTTATTTGGGGGAAGAATCTGGCTTCATGATTCTCTCATTGGATGCTTTTAGTTTTCAGCCAGGGAAATAAGCCTATTATTATACATTTCCTTATCTATATCTTTCTTCCACACAGAAAAAGAGAACTAGGCTTGTCCATAAACCTCCCTTTACCTTCCTGCTTAAAGATGAGGAAACTTCTTGAAGGTCTTCTAACGGGAAACACCCTCTTGATTTGCTCTGTGTCACCACAGAAATGAGGGTACTTCATCCTTGGGATGGGCCGCAGCCCAAGATTTTGTTTGCGTGTGTAAGATCTTGTTTGGAATGACTAAGTCAGGACTATAGTTCAGCTACTGAGTGTCATGCTAGGACAGCTGTTGTGAGCCTCTGAGGGGACAAGTTCTCTTTCGTAAGGTTGTCTCTGTGGGAAAGTTCTCTTATGTACAGGAAAGTGGGTGGTGAGTTGGGCAGGTCACCCTCCAAGGGAGTATAACAAAGTTCACTGAATTCGGGTCAGGCAGATCTGGGTTGAGATTTGTTTACCAGCCATAAGACTATAAGCCTTGGTTACTTAACCTTCCTGAGCTTTAGTTTCTGCTATTGTAGCGTGGGGATAATATTGAGTACCTTAGAATCATGGTAAAGGCTCAGTGAGATCATGCATATGGCAGAGAATGTCATTGTCAAAATGAACAAATGACATTTTTCTTTTTCTTTCTGCTGCTTCTTTCAAATTCAATTCAGAGCATGCTGCCTGCGCCACTGCTCTCTGGAACTTGGCAGTGGGGAGAGGAAAGCATCCTTTTCCTTTGTGTTGTAGCTGGGAGTTTCACTTGCAGGGGACCGTTATCAAGAGGATATTTGTAAAGCAGAACATACTGGCCTTGACTTTGGTCTGGCCACACAAGTTAATAGAAAGCTTCACTAGAACAATGGCAAGTAGAAGAATGAACGATTGGGCATTGATGCCAGAGTTGAATAGATGAATGTCTTAGATCTGCTAAGTCTTTGAGTCATTTGTTTGGAGAACTACAAGGGGTCCCTGAAATCACTATGCATAGGGAAAATGGGAAATGATAGCCAAATGTATCTTATTTGCAAAATATTCATTATAAAGTTTTATAAAAAATTTACAAAATTCTACTTCGTAATGAATATTTTGCAAATAAAGGTACATTTGGTTACAATTCCCATTTCCCCTATGTGTGGTGACTTTTGGGACACCCTATAGTTCCAGGGGAACACCTAGATCTCATGAAAAATATCTGATATAAATTATTAACTATAATAATAATTGTTGTATTATCATTAAGAATTGTGCAAGGAATATAATTGACACAGACATGGTTTACTTTATAAACCTATAATTTATGACAGTCTAATATACATTCACAGTTAGGTCTGGTAATGCCTTTTCTTTTCTACCCAGGAGAAGAGAAAGTCTTGTTTCTGAGTGCAAGAATCTCATTCACTTAAAGAACTGTAGGAGTCAGCACCCTGTTGGTACCAGTCAGCACCAGTAGGTTTTTGTGCTGGATGTCTTTGATTTGCTTCTTCATTTTTTCTCTCCACCTTTCCACCCCTTTCTCTGCCCCAGGAGTCTTACTTGTTTAGATGGTTTATTCCATCTGATAGATTTCCTTGAACTTTGGCTTCTGCTGAGTTTTGTCTTGGGGATTCCTGGGGAGAGATCAAAGTGAGAAAGAAGATGAACTCAAGGTGTTCACTTCCCAGGCCACCTTCTCTGGCCTCTCATCACAAGCCTGGGTCTCTCATCACAAGCCTGTAAACTCTATATCCCTATTTCTCCAGTAACCACTCACCTACCTCATCCCTTCTGGTTTAGGTGGAGAAGCAGCTTGATTGCTGCTACTAAGCTCTTGGTTACTGCATTGATCTTTTGCTTCCCTTATAATGCACACATTTGTACAGAGATTCTTTATAAATAAACCCTCTTCTAATTATCTTTGCTTAATATGTCATCTGTTTCCTGTTCAGTTCCTGAATAAGACAGTCTTAAATATACCTGGGTTGACTGCACATTCACCTGGATTTAAAAAATAGTAGTTAAGAACAAGAACTTTAGAGTTAGATTAAAATTCCAATCCTGGCTCTGGCACTTGCTAGATGAAAAATCTTAAGCAAGTTAAATTCTTTAAGCCTCAGTTTCATTATTAGTGATCTGAGGATAATAGTACCTAATGCATTAGCTTCTTGTAAGCTTTAGATGAGATAATAAATTAAAAACACATTGCCTAAAAAATAGCAGATGTTTAATAGATTTATGAGTTTACTAAAATTACTTATGAAGTTCCTAGTATATGCTGGGCATTGTGCTACTTACTCATTGGAGATTAAGAATATGAACAAAATAATTGCAATATTTTGACTTATGTGGTTTTTAGCATGGTAGGAGAGAGAGAGAAAGAGACACAGAGAGAAAAATATTAACCTAAAGCCAAGGCATATCATGGGCCAAAGTCCTATGGTAGGAGTGAGGAAAGTGAGGTCAGAAGGGAAAGCTCGTGTTGGGCATGGAGCACAGACTGTAGGATGGATATGTGACTGTGGACATGGATGATGAGCTGGATGGACCTTGTGGTCTGTATCCAGAATTTGGGTCTTTATCCTAAGAGCTGGGGGGAACCATTGCAAGTTTCTAAACTGGTGGGGTGTATATGTGTTAAATTCTAAAAGTTCACTCTTGCTCAAAGTGTTCGTAATGCTTGTAAATCAATAGCAGATCTGGAAAGAGTGCATGATTGAGGTGGAAGAGGAGAAAGATATTGATTAGTTATGGGGGCAGGATGGATGCCGGGAGACAAAGTCACTAGGTGTTCACAGTTGAGAGAGGATGGTGCTTTGGATTAGGGAGGGGATTATGAAAATGGAGAGAGGCAAATTCAGAAACTTTTCAGAAGATTGAATTGACAGGCTTTGATGACCAGATGAGGATGAGGGAGTATCAAATAGGGCTCTTAGGTTTCTCCCACTTTCACACCTGGATGGAGGGTGGTGCCATTTTCTGAGATAAGAATTTTGGAGGAAGGTCACCCTTGGCCAAGGGTGATTTGAGGGATGTTAGAAAGACACAGGTGGATGTAACATATAGGCAACTAAATACATAGATTTAAATATATGGATTTAGAGCACAGTGGAGCAGTTTGAGGTAGATATATACATTTGGTCTCTGTTATTAAAGCTAATGGTCTTAAAGCTATGGTCTTTGGTAAAATTGTCCAGGGAAGGTGGATTGAGTGAGAAAAGAAGGTCATCTATGCCTGAGTCTTAAGGAATCTTGGTGTTTATTGGTTGGGTAGAGGGCATGAGCATTGTGGAAGACAGAGAAAGGACTACCAAAGAGGTAGGAGGAAAGCAGGAGAATACTGTAACACAGAAGCTAAGGGGAGAGTGAGTTTCAAAAGGATGGAATAGTCAATAGCATCAAAGGCTACTGAGAGGCCAAAAGATGATGGATATTGATGATAACACCAGATCTGTTTTGGTGTAGTGAGTGGCCCGGAAACTAGGTTGAGTAATTAGTGGGAGACGAGGACACAGAGGTATTGAGTATAGAAAATTCTTTAAAGATCTTTGACCATGAGGGGAAATGATGTGTATATAAACATCTTAGATATATTTAAGTAAGTTCTTAACAACCCCTAAAGTGAATTCTTTGTTAGGGTATATGTGTGTTTGTGTGCCTAAGAAATATAAATTTTAGCATCAAACTGGTCTGTCAATATTTCAGTTATTTATTTATTTATTTATTTATATTGTTTGGGATTCATTGAGGCTACAAAGAATTAGGTTACACTGATTGCATTTGTTTAGTAAAGTCCCTCATATAATTGTGTTCTGCACCCAAGAGGTGTGCCATACACTGTGACCCCCAGTCCCCACTCTCCTACCCCCTACCTGCTCCTTCCTTCCCCTATCTCCCACCTTGTATTAGATCATCTACTGCCTTCATATTAGAACTGGTACATTGGAGTTTTGCTTCTCCTTTCTTGTGATGCTTTACTAAGAATAATGTGTTCCAACTCCGTTCAGGTTAATACAAAAGATGCAAAGTCTACATCTTTTTTAATGGCTGCATAGTATTCCATGGTATACATATACCACAGCTTATTAATCCATTCCTGGGTTGGTGGGAATTTAGGCTGTTTCCACATTTTGGCATTTATAAATTGAGCTATGATAAACAGTCTAGTGCAAGTGTCCTTATGATAAAAGGATTTTTTTCCTTCTGCGTAGATGCCCAGTAATGAGATTGCAGGACCAAATGGGAGGTCTAATTTGAGTTCTTTGAGAATTCTCCATAATTCCTTCCAAAATGACTGTATTAGTTTGCAGACCCACCAGCAGTGTAAAAGTATTCCCTTTTCTCCACATCCATGCTAGCATCTGCAGCTTTGAGATTTTGTGATGTGGGATATTCTCACTGAGTATGGGTGATATCTCAAGGGGGTTTTGATTTGCATTTCTCTGATGATCAGGGAACATGAGCATTTTTTCATAGTATTTGTTACCCATTCGTCATCAGAGAAGGTTCTGTTCATATTTCTTACCCAGTGGTAGATGGGATTGTTTACTCTTTCTTTGTTGGTTAATATGAGTTCTCTGTAGATTCTAGTCATCAACCTTTTGTCAGATTCATACTCTGAAAATATCTTTTCCCATTCTGAAGGTCATCTATTTGCTTTGATTGTTGTGTCCTCAGCTGTGCAGAAGCTTTTCAACTTAATGAAGTGCCATTAATATTTCAGTTTTTAACAATCACAAACTTTATTTGGTCTTTGTGATCTTTACTATAAAATAAATATTTTCCACCCTGTATGTCCATATGATTTTAATGAATGATTCTGAGAAAATGTGGGTGGTCTTCTTTACACAGCAGTAGTTAGAAATAGGACACTGGGGTGCAGTTTACAACTCAAGACAATGAATTGTTATGAGACCCCAATCTTTGCTTCTATTTGTCTTTTAAGCTTTTGTATATCCCTCCCTGACTTTTAGAATGGTATATGAGTTTATGTGTGTCTCTTTTTTCTCCTTTCTTACCTTTCCCCTTTCTTCCTATATTAAATAGCCACATGGATTAATGATTATGGGAAGCTTGTGTGGAGAGGGAACTTTGAAATTAGTTTTAATTAAAACTTTATTGCTTCTATTTAGCGTTCTCTCAATCCATAAGGAATTTTCTTAGCAATCTACTTTAATATTCTGCTTTGTTAATCATCTATTAATGCCCTGTAGAGCAGTTATAATACTCTTAGAATTCCTTAAACAAGGCACCTAGTAAGTATATCACGAGATAATGTGTTACCTGAAAGAAATCTAATACAAGATTAAAGATAATTCTTGCCTTTTAAAAAAGCACAGATTATTTATATAAATGCAAGGCATAGTTAAAGTTTAAATTACTTGCTAATGTGTGTTTTGGAGTTATCTCAGTTTCTCCATTAAAGGCACCACAAACCGTTTTGGGAAACAGGTCTAGAACATGATTTCTTATCTTCCCATTTTTGAACTCAGTGCTCTGAATTGTTTATGTTACTGCATTCTTTGTAATATTTCCAAGTTATTCCTCACTTTTATTGACTTCCTTGTCTTTAACTGCTTTAAATTAGGGCACATTCATGCATAGACTTTTGAAAAATAGCTTCTCTTAAACCTGTCAGCTACAATTTCTGTCTTTGATTTATCCTATTAAAAGGAGGCCAGTGCTCTTGTGGTTTCCAGGATTGTTGTTAAACTGCTAGTTAAGAATCATCTGCAACTTTTTGCTCTTAATGAAAGTTATTTTTGAAACATTTTTTTCTTTCAGAAGCATTTGATAGGAGTAGGAATTGATAGCAATAATACATAATCTAATAATTTCAAAGTTATAATTTACTTTTTTTTTTTGCAGGTCCTGATACTAAACTAATGCAGAACAGTGGTAAGACAAAGTTTAAAAGGACAAGCATTGATCGATTGATGAATACTCTAGTACTATGGGTAAGTTATGAAATCAGGCAATATCACTAGTCATTGTTATTTCAATGTCTTTTATTGTCTTTTAAGGTTTTGCATATCCCTCCTTGACCTCTAGAATGCTATACGAGTTTATGTGTGTCTCTTTTTTCTCCTTTCTTTCCTTTCCCCTTTCTTCTATTTTGCTGGAAATTCTTTCAGAAGCCCACATTCTCCTTGTGGACTTTGTATTTGGGAATTGTGCATTTGGGGCTCAGTTACACTGCCCCATATTTTCTAGTTTATGGTGATTTCTGAACCAGTGGTAGCATTATCATAAGAGGCAGGTTAGTGTTTATAGAGGTCTTTATTGTCTTCCAAATTCCCTGTAGTCCCAAGGATGGAAAAACAAAACATGGTTTTATTATGTTATTGTGATCTTACCCTGGCTGAAGTCTTCCCTATGCAGTTATGGAAGGGCTGGCTTCATGGATGTGTAATTTAGGGCTCTATACTCAGAAGTGCTTTATGCTTAGTTTACACATCTGCTTTTGCTGTCTACGAATTCTTAATAATTTTCTAACAAGGGGTCCCTCATTTTCACTTTGTACTGAACCCTGCAACCGATGCAGCTGGCTCTGCTCATGAACCTTCTGAAGCCCAAGTTACAGTTCTTTTCCTTCATTAAGGCTTTCAAACTTCTTTAGTCCCTGGTTATCTTCCTCATATAAATTTTCTTTCACTTTTGAATTTTTTTTTTTTAATTATTTTTTATTGAGTCATAACTGTGTACAATGATTCAAGCTTAGAGTACAGTGTGCGGGCTTCCCATACAATCGGAGATATTTTTATCCACCTGATTAATGTAACATTCATGATATTTTCTCATTT
>CAUYRH010032678.1:0-17498 GCA_963574655.1 Perodicticus potto | reverse complement strand
AATAGAACTCTAGGGCCGGTGCCTGTGACTCAGTGGGTAGGGCATGGCCCCATATACTGAGGGTGGCGGGTTCAAACCCAGCCCTGGCCAAACTGCAACAACAAAAAACAATAGCTGGGTGTTGTGGTGGCCGCCTGTAGTCCCAGCTACTCGGGAAGCTGAGGCAAAAGAATTGCCTAAACCCAGGAGTTGGAGGTTGCTGTGAGCTGTGTGACACCATGGCACTCTACCAAGGGTGATAAAGTGAGACTCTGTCTCTACAAAAAAAAAAAAAAAACCACTCTATTTCTTATAGTGCTAGAAGCCAGGAAGTCCAAGATCAAGGTGCTGTCAGATTCTGTGTCAGGGCCTGGTTTCTGGCTCGTAGATGGTGCCTTTTCACTGTGAACTCAGACATTTATCTTAATGAAACTTGGGTCATATTTATAATTGTTCTGTTGCTTAGTAAAATACCATAGATGTCTTAATTTTTATGGGTCCCTGTGTTTGCTTTTTTGTTTGTTTGTTTTTTGAGACAGAGTCTCACTATGTCACCCTCAGTAGACTTCTGTGGCATCACAGCTGACAGCAACCTCAAACTCTTGGGCTTAAGTGATTCTCTTGCCTCAGCCTTCCAAGTAGCTGGGACTACAGGTGCCCGCCGCAACACCTGGCTATTTTTTTTTTTTGCCATTGTCATTGTTGTTTAGTTGGCCAGGCCGGGTTTGAACCCACCTGCCTCATTACATGTGGCCAGCACCATAACCACTGTGCTGTGGGCATTGAGCCTGTTTCTTTGTTTTTAGAGTGACCACTCTTGATGGTCATACCCTTGGAATAGAAGACAAACCATTCAATTCTGGGAGTTCTGGGAACTGGACAAGTTAAATGATTTTCAAAATTTTTCTTCCAGTTCAATAAGAGTTGAGCCACTTAGTTGATGGATGTGTATGCAGGGAGAATCAGGAGTGTCAGAGTGTCACCACCACAACCTTTTTAGGCCTCCAAGACAACTGGACACCTCAGAGAACACAAGGTCCCAGGGAAGAAAGTTTAAAAATCACTGATGTATTCTATTAACTTCTTTTAGAGATGGGAAAAGAGGGGCCCTGAGAGATTGAGCTTGTTGATAATCACATGGTTAGTCAATGTCATTATCAAAAACAGGCCCAGTGACTTTCAAGTTCAGTCATTTTCCCCATGTGTCCCTAGCATTTCTCTGAAAAGCCTTGCCAGGCATTCTCCCAGTTGCCCTTATGCTTGGTCACTCTTTCCCCCCATGTTATAGCACATCATTTTGCCAACTGAATTGCTGAATGTGTTGGGCTTATTTCTACCTCACCCCATTCCAATTTTTAAAGGTCTTCAAATTCTTCATTTCATGAGATGAACCAAAGTTTTATACTGCCAGTATTAACAGTCATCTTTCCCAACTTTGAGAAATTTCTAAGTTTTTCTCCTAATAATTTTTCTTAGTCTTTTTCACCTTCTCTTCCTGCTGTTAGAAGGCTGTGTATAGCTGGTGAGAAAATAAATGAAGAAATTTTTGGTTGAATAATAACAAAAAATTCCAAGCCAATCATGTTGAGTTTGACAGGTCCTTTTTATTACAATGGATATAATTATGAAAATATTGTCATGTTTTTTTCTAGTAAGATGTCATTGTTTTACAAGAGTCCCCATGATTTCACCTGAAGGAGCCTATGAACCCCTGCCAAAACCCTTAGCTTTCCTCATATTGCAACAATAATGAATCCTTGCATGTCCGTCTTCCAAGAGAGAGTTCCTTCAAAGTAGGATCCATGCCAGAAGGTGAAGTCTTGAAATTACAAAATTTAACACCCCAGGCTCAGCGCCTGTGGTTCCTAAGGCACCAGCCACATATACCTGAGCTGGCGGGTTCGAATCCAGCCCAGGCCCGCCAAACAACAATGTCGGCTGCAACCAAAAAATGGCCGGGCGTTGTGGCAGGTGCCTGTAGTCCCAGCTACTTGGGAGGCAAAGGCAAGAGACTCGCTTGAGCCCAAGAATTGGAGATTGCTGTGAGCTGTGATGCCACGGCACTCTATCCAGGGTGACAGCTTGAGGCTCTGTCTCAAAAAAAAAAAATTAACACCCCAGAACAATTACAATATAGCAAAAGGAATAGGATAACAATAATTTACATCCTTATTAACATAAGCAGTTACTTATCCTGGCTAAATGGCTACTGTAGCATAATGTTTTGATTGGAAAACTGTTTACTTAAACATAGTAGTTTACTTTTTAGACTTGCTTTTCTAGTCCTACAGAATGTTTAGGACATTTGCATTTGTTATTACATTTATGTCATACTCATTTGCTAGTCCCAACATCTAACATAGTACCTATTGCAATGTTTGTTAAATGAATAGTGAATATTCTCTATACCCCTTGGACAACTTTATTAAGGATAAGAATTCCTACTCCATAAGCTATTCTTCAGGGTAGAAAATGAAAGGAAACAAAGGAGAAAACTGAAAACTATTTAAGTATCTGTTCTCCTTCCTTTTTCTTATCCTCCCTCTTTCAAAATACGCTAATCCTATATGCTGATGAACTCCTAAAATGTTCTTTACCTCTGTTTTGTTTTCTTTTTTTTTTCGTTGTTGTTGTCCTCTACCTTGGAAAGTGATTTTTTTCAAAACCTAGAGAATGACTATAGGGCTGAGTGTGGTGGCTCATGCATGTAATCCTAGCACTCTGGGAGGCCAAGGCAGGTGGATCACCTCAGTTCAGGAGTTCCAGACCAGCCTGAGTAAGAGCAAGACCCTGTCTCTACTAAAAATAGAAAAACTAGCCAGGTATCTTGGCAGACGTCTGTAATCCCAGCTACTCCAGAAGCTGAGACCAGAGGCTCACTTGAGCACAGGGGTGTGAGGTTGCTGTGAGCTATGATACCACTACCTAGGGTGACAGAGTAAGACTCTGTCTCCCAAACAAAAAAACAAAGAAAAATGACCATAAGGACCAAGATAGAGTAACAAGAGACTAGATTTCACTTCCTGTGTAAAAAAGTTAAAAATCAGACAAAATGTATGAAATATGTGTTTAATTTTTATTTTATTTATTTAATTTTGAGACAGAGTCTTACTCTGTTGCCTGGGGCTGGAATGCAGTGGCATCATCATAGTTCACTGTAACCTCAAACTCTTGGGCTCAAGTGATTTTCTTGCTTCAGCCTCCCCAGTATCTGGGACTACAGGCGCCTACCTAATTTTTTCTTTTCTTTTTTTTTTTTGAGATAGAGACTCACTTTGTCACCCTCGGTAGAGAGCTGTGGCTTCACAGCTCACAGCAACACAGCTCACAGCAACCTCCAGCTCTTGGGCTTAAGCGATTCTCTTGCTTCAGCCTCCCAGGTAGCTGGGACTACAGGTACCCGTCACAACGCCCAGCTATTTATTTTTTGTTGCAGTTTGGCCGGGGCTGGGTTGGACCCGCCACCCTCAGTATATGGGGCTGGCGCCTTACTCATTGAGCCACAGGTACCGCCCAATTTTTTCTATGTTTTGTAGAGGTGGGGTCTCACTCTTGCTCAGAGTGGTCTCAAACTCCTGGCCTCAAGCAATCCTCCTAGCTCAGCCTCCTAGAGTGTTAGCGCTACAGGCATGAGCCACTGTGCCTGGCCCAATCATAGTTTTTAGACAATAGGTATCAGGCAGCACAGGACAGTGACTCCTGAGATGGAGTCAGTGATGAGCCCTGTGTTTGAGCCCTATATCTGCCCTGTTTACTGTTAAGAGAATTTCTAGGCCATAACTCCCAGGGAGGGGAAACTAGATGGAGACCGAAGATCTTGCTGGAGTTGTTGATATAGCCAGGAGGTGAAAATGGCTTTAAGTTCACAAGGGAGAGTAGCAGAAAAAGAGAGACAGAGAGAGAGAAATGCATGAGAGAAAACTCTGGGGATCTGTGGTGTTTCCCTCAAATCTTAAACTGATATGTATGGGAAAGTACCCAAGTTCTGGGAAAGAACCACTCAAAAGGGTTGTAGGAAATACTACTTAAGAGTTCACACAGGCAGAAAATAGTCTGTGTCCCCACCTTCTACAAGAGTGCAAAATTCCTTGTAACTCATATGACATCAAACAAAGTACTCAGAAAGGTATTGCCTCTGTATAAGTCCTAGACTAAAGATTTACAGAATTTAAAAGTAAACCTCAAAAGATTCAAACTGTTAATGAGTAACTTAATTTTGTCCCAGACAAAACTCAAAAATATCTATAGGGATACAAAAATATCCAGTAACTGGTGATGTAAAATTAACATTGTCTGGCAGCCAATCAGAAATGACCAGGCATGGCAGGTCACAGCACCTCACACCTACAATTCTAGTGCTTTGGAAGGCTAACTCAGGAGACAGGGTTGAAGGATCACTTACTTGAGGCCAGAAGTTCAAGACCAGCGTTAGCAAGAGCGAGACCCTATCTCTACTAAAAATAGAAAAACTAGGTTGGGCGCTCATAGCTCAGTGGTTAGGGTGCCGCCCACTTACATGGGGCTGGTGGGTTCGAACCCAGCCCGGGCCCTGCTAAACAACAATGACAACTACAACAACAACAAAAATAGCTGGGCATTGTGGCAGGCACCTGTAGTCCCAGCTACCTGGGAGGCTGAGACAAGAGAATCGCTTAAGCCCAAGAGTTTGAGATTGTTGTGAGACTCTGTCTCAAAAAAAGAAAAAGAAAAACTAGCTGGGAGTTATGTCAGGCACCTATCGTCCTAGCTGAGGCAAGAGAATCGGCTGGCAAGAGGATTTCTTGGGCTGGGCGAGGTGGTTCATACTTGTAGTGCTAGCACTCTGGGAGGCCAAGGCAGATGGACTGCTTGAGCTCACAAGTTTGAGACCAGCCTGAGTAAAAGCGAGACTACTAAAATAGAAAAAAAAGACAAAACTGAGGCAAGAGGATCGCTTGAGCCCAAAAGTTGGAGGTTCTGTGAGCTGTGATGCCAGGGCACTCTACCCAGGACAACAGCTTGAGACTCCGTCTCAAAAAAGAAAGAAATAAATAAAACCAGCCTTGGCACCAGGGCATATGACCCTCATCTCTACACACGTACATAAAATTAGCCAGGCTTGGTGGCTCCGGATGCTCCGGAGGCTGAGGCAGGAAGATTGCTTGAGCACAGGAGTTCAAGGTTATAGTAAGCTATGATGATGCCAGTGCACTCCAGCCTGGGTAACAGAGGCCCTGTCTCTTAAAAAAAAAGCAAGAATAATAATAATTAATCAATAGAAATAAACCCAGTGCCAGGTGCAGTGGATCTGAGCCAGGTGAGTGGCTCACACCTGTAATCCCAGCACTCTGGGAGGCTGAGGCGGGTGGATTGCTTGAGCTTAGGAGATAGAGACTAGCAAAGAGCAAGACCCCGTTTCTATTAAAAAATCAGCTGTGATTTAATTAAAAAAAAAAAAGTCAGCTGGGCGGCTGGGCGCAGTGGCTCACGCCTATAACCCTAGCACTCTGGGAGGCTGAGGCGGATAGATTGGCTGAGCTCACAAGTTCGAGACCAGCCTGAGCCAGAGCGAGACCTCATCTCTAAAAATAGCCGGGCATAATGGCGGGCGCCTGCAGTCCCAACTACTTGGGATGCTGAGGCAAGAGAATCACTTAAGCCCAAAAGTTTAAGGTTGCCAAGAGCTGTGATGCCATAGCACTCTACCGAGGGCAACAAAATGAGACTGCCTCAAAAAAAAAAAAAATCAGCTGGGCATTGTGAGGGGTGCCTGTAGTCCCAGCTACTTAGGAGGCTGAGGCAAGAGGATTGCTCGAGCCCAAGAGTTTGAGGTTGCTGTGAGCTATGATGCCATAGGCACCTGGGTAAGACTATCACAAAAAAAAAAAGAAAAAGAAAAAGAAAAACAAAACTAGCTAGCATGGCAGAGGCCTATAGCCTCCCCATCTACGAAGGGGGAGGATGCAAGAAGATGGCTTGAGCACAAGAGTTTATAGTTGCTGTGGGCTGTGACACCATGGCACTCTATCCAGTGTGACAGAGTGAGATTCTATATCAATAAAAATAAATAAATAAATATACAAAAGCTGAAAGAATTCCTTATCAGTTGACCTGCCCTACAAAAATGTTAAAGAAAATTTTATCAGATGGAAATCTGGATTTACTTAAAGGAATGAAGAACACAAAATATGTTAAATATGTGTATAAAAATAAAAGTAACTGCAGCTTATTATACCTTTAATAGGTCAAGCCGAGAAAACATGATCCTAAAGACTGCACCTATTCCTTAGTTCATGGCTGCTTAATAAAGTCAACAATCCATTTGCTAACTTCAGGATCTTGTAGAGGTAAATTGGTTTTTAAATTATTGGGAAATCATGACTCTTACCATACTAAATTAATATAATTAAAGCAAATGTCAGTAATTTTTCATACTTTGGTACAACAGCCTGTTTATCGAGTCTTGGTGGTCTCATCATCTTTGCTAGACTATGTTTTTCGAAGAAGAAGAAAGAAGCAGGTGAGGGAGGAAACAAAACCATTTGTGGTCGAAATTTCAGTTTCAGAAGTTTTTGAAATCCTGTTTTATGACTCTCAAAGTTCAGGTATAATTTTCTTCCACTACCACTGACTAACAGTATATTAAATAGGCAGAATTGATTTTCTAGCTTTCCTGAAATATCTGTTCTTGAAACCAGTGGTTCTTGTTATAAGAGCTTAGATTTTTCTCCTTCTGCATGAAAAAAAAATTGAAATACACATGGTCTGTAATCTTCCTTTTATATCTCTGTCTTTGAGGTCTTTGAAGTCTTTCTGTGACCGTAATGAAAATAAGACTTTTTTTAGGATACAGTATTTCCTTTCAGACAGCAGATATACATTGCTCTTGAGGCCATCAGGCTGCTTTAGGGTGTTCTGCGTCTCTGGCATCTAGGGTATGCTTAATGAGAGTAAGCAGACTTGAGGTTCTTCTGTTTCACAGCGTACCCTGTCTCCTCCTTCTTGTTTTATTAGCTGTATTTCTTTCTTTGAATAGGTCTGACATGCATGTGGCCCCAAATCCAAAAGATACAAAAAGACACGTAAATGAGCGTGTCTTCCTCTGTTCCCCAGCTACCAAGTTTCCCTCCCAAGTGACTAGTATTAGTCATTTCTACACTTAAAATTTTGAAAGATAGTGCTAAAGTGACCTTTCTAGAGGTTCTATCAGTCTACACTCTGTGTATAAAAGTTTCTAATTTCTGGCTCGGCGCCTGTAGCACAGTGGTTACGGTGCCAGCCACATACACTGAGGCTGGCAGGTTGAAGCCCAGCCCGGGCCAACTAAACAACAATGACAACTGCAACAAAAAATAGCCGGGCGTTGTGGTGGGCGCCTGTAGTCCCAGCTGCTTGGGAGGCTGAGGCAAGAGAATTGCTTGAGCCCAGGAGTTGGAGGTTCCTGTGAGCTGTGACGCCATAGCACTCTACCAAGGGTGACATAGTGAGACTCTGTCTCAAAAAAAAAAAAAAAAAAAGTTTGTAATTTCCCCACTCTAGTCCTTAGCCAAACTTTTTTTTTTTTATTTTTGACATAGAGTCTCACTTTGTTTCCTTTGGTAGAGTGCCATGTTGTCATAGCTCACAGCAACCTCAAACTCTTAGGCTCAAGCGATCCTCTTGCCTCAGCCTCCTGAGTAACTGGGACTACAGGCGCCCACCACAACGCCTGGCTATTTCTAGAGACGAGGTCTCCCTCTTGCTCAGGCTGGTCTTGAACCCATGAGCTTAGGCAATCCACCCACCTCAGCCTCCCAGATTGCTGAGATTACAGGTGTGAGCTACTGCGCCTGGCCCTTTCTTTTTTTCTTTTTCTTTTTGATAGAATCTTATTCAGTTGGCCTTGGTAGAGGGCCTTGGTGTCATAGCTCACAGCACCCTCAAATTCTTGGGCTCAAGAGGTCCTCCTACTTCAGCCTCCTGCGTAGGTGGAACTACAATGCCTGGCTAGTTTTTCTATTTTTAGTAGACCTGGGATCTTGCTCATGTTCAGGCTGGTCTCGAACTACTGATCTCAGGTGATCCACCAGCCTCAGCCTCCCAGAGTGCTAGGATTATAGGCATGAACTACTGCACCCAGCCTTTTTTCTTTCTCTTATTTTATTTTTTTGAGACGCGTATTGCTCTGTCACCAGGATAGAATCCAGTAGTGTCGTCATAGCTTACTACAACCTCAAGCTCCTGTGCTCAAGTGATTCTCCTGCCTCATTCACAGGGTGTGGCGTCATGCCCAGCTAATTTTTCTTGTAGGGACAGGTCTCACTCTTGCTCAACTTGGTCTGGAACTTCTGACCTCAAGTGATCCTCCTGTCTTGGCTTCCCAAAGTGCTAGGAGTATAGGCATAAACCTCTTTGCCCAACCTAAATTTTTTTTTTTTTAAGATAGAGACTTGGTGGTGCCTGTGGCTCAGTGGGTAGGGCCCCAGCCACGTACACTGAGGCTGGCAGGTTCAAAGCCGGCCTGGGCCAGCTTAAGCAACAATGACAATTGCAACAACAAAAAAAATAACGGGGCATTGTGGCAGGTGCCTGGAGTTCCAGCTACTTGGGAGGCTGAGGCAAGAGAATCGCTTAATTAAGCCCAGGAGTTTGAGGTTGCGGTGAGCTGTGATGTCATGGCACTCTACCCAGGGCAACAGCTTGAGACTCAGTCTCAAAAAAAAAAAAGTCTCACTATGCATTGCCCTGCGTACAGAGCCGTGGTGTCATAGCTCACAGCAACCTCAAACTCTTGGACTCAAGTAATCCTCTTGCCTCAGCCTCCCAAGTATCAGGGACTACAGGTGCCCATCACAACGCCAGCTATTTTTTTTTTAAGTAGCGATGGGATCTCACTCTTGCTCAGGCTGCTCTTGAACTCCTGAGCTCCAGCAATCCATTGCGTTGGCCTCCCAGTGTGCTGGGATTACAAGTGTGAGCCACCATGCCTAGCCCTAATTTTTCTGTTATTTCTAGAGATGGGATCTGGCTATGTTGACCTCCTGGCCTCAAGCTGATCTCAGACTCTGGCTTCAAGCAATCCTCCCTGCTTTGGCCTCCCCAAAATGCTAAGATCACAGGCACGACTCAACATGCCTGGACCTTTTTAATGCATTGATAATTCCTACTTTATTCCTACCCTTTGACTGATTTTCCACAATGATCCTGATTAATTGTTTTTCTTATTTATAGGAGGTCTTTATGTTTTAGGGACAAAAGCTCTTCGTAGTATTAATTGGAAATATTTTTCCAAGGTTTTTTTTTTATTTGTACTTTTTTTATGTCTTTGACTTTTCCTATGATGTGTTTTCTCCTTTATCATGAAGATTTTTTTTTTCCTAATAGATGGGAGTTTCACTATGCTGTCCACGTTGTTCTCAGACCCCCAGCCTCAAGCAGTCCTCCTGCCTCAGCTTTCTAGTACTGGAATTACAGGTGTCAGCCGCTGCACCTGCCTATCATGCAGAATGTTAAAATTTTATGTTGTTGAATTTGTCAATCTTTTGTCTTCTGTGTCTTAGGACAAAAGACTTTTCCCACTCAAGGACAATTAAAAGGCTTGGCGCCTGTAGCACAGTGGTTACCGCAACGGCCACACCCAGGCTGGTGAATTCTACCCCAGCCCAGGGGCCACCTAAACAGCAATGACAACTGCAACAAAACAATAACGGGGCATTGTGGCGGGTGCCTGGAGTCCCAGCTACTTGGGAAGCTAAGGCAGGAGAATCCAGTTTGAGGTTACTGTGGCGTCACAGCACTCTACCAAGAGGGTGACATCATGAAACTCTGTCTAAAAAAAAAAAAATACAATTAAAAAAAATTATCCGATATGTTGTTTTAGCAATTTAAGGTTCTTTCTCCCTCCCCCTTACCCTTAGATCCATTTGGAATTTATTTTTATGTAAGATGTGAGGTATGGATCCATCTTCTTCTCCTTATGGTTAATATCATTTCCCTACTGATTTGAAATGTCACTTTTATTGCTTGTTCTCTTTCTTGATTAAACATTATTATTCAAGGTATTTGTTGATACAGTTAGGAATAATTTTAGTACAATAGAATCCCATGGTTGACCGCCTCCCTACACTCCTACACTGACCACCTCCCTAAGTTGACTTAATTTTCATAGACTAGACGTGCACCACATGTGTGTATTAGTACATATTGATGCTGACCACATCTGTATGTTGACCAATTTGTGACATTCCCTTGGGCGATCGACTTACAGAGGGTCTACTGTATTAGCTTTAGAGTGGTAATCAGGTGTCCAGTGATTTCTGGATTGTATTATCTAAGACTTTGTAAGAGCTACAACTGCCTTCTGTCCATGACAAATGCTATTGTCCAGAGCTGTTATTACGAGGGATAATGAGTCTTGTTTACATATGTTGGGCCCAAGAAAAGGTTTCTAACCACTCATCTAGGGGATTTTCCCTCAGACGGGGAACTCGTCTTGCCCACAGACTCATAAAATTCACCTGGTGCCAGCTACTCCTCTAGTGATTCCCATGTTATTACTTGAATTAGAAAAGAGAGTCAACAAGAGCCCAGAAGTAGAGGGAGAATCTTTGCAAAGAAAACAGAACTTCTCACTTTTGAGTCATTGGTGTCTTATTTTTAGGTTGTCTTTCCAGAATCATAGTCAATTTTTACAATTTTACTTAGATGAATTGACTTTGGGGGATCATATATCATCTCGGGGGAAGGAAACCCTCTATTAGTCTACACTGTGACTGTGTTTTGGCATAATTTAAAGCTGGGGGTGCAGGGATAAGGGTCATCTCTTTTAGTTTGAATCTTTTCTTTCTTTCTTTCTTTTTTTTTTTTTTTTTGAGACAGAGCCTCAAACTGTCACCCTGGGCAGAGTGCTGTGGCATCACAGCTCCAGTGACCTCCAGCTCCTAGGCTCAAGCGATTCTCCTGACTCCGCCTCCCAAGTAGCTGGGACTACAGGCGCCCGCCACAACGCCTGGCTATTTTTTATATTTTTATATTTTTGCAGCCTTCATTGTTGTTTGGTGGGCCTGGGCTGGATTCGAACCCGCCAGCTCAGGTGTATGTGGTTGAAGCCTTAGCTGCTTGAGCCACAGGCGCCAAGCCTTAGTTTTAATCTTTTTAAAGTCAGAAAAGAATGTGGCCTTTTATTTATTTATTTATTTATTTATTTATTTTTCTTTGTTACCCTGGGTAGAGTGCTGTGGCATCTTAGGCTCACAGCAACCTCAAACTCCTGGGCTTAAGCCATTCTGTTGTCTAAGCCTCCAGAAAAGCTGGGACTACAGGCACCCGCCACAACGCCCAACTATTTTTAGAGATGAAGTCTCACTCTGGCTCAGTCTAGTCTGGAACCTGTGAACTCAGGCAATCTACCCGCCTCAGCCTCCCAAGTGTTGGGATTATAGGTGTGAGCCACCTTGCCCAGCCAAGAGTATGGCCTTTTAAAAAGTAAAATTCATCATAAATCAAGTTGGCTATATAATGCATAAAAAAATAAAAATAAAAAGTAAATTCTCATAATCCCAGTAATTTGGGAGGCCAAGGTGGGTGGATTACCTAAACTCAGGAATTCAAGACCAGACTCAGCAAGAGTGAGACCCTGTTGGGCGGTCCCTGTGGCTCAAGGCAGTAGGGCACCAGCCCCATATGCCAGAGGTGGCACGTTCAAACCCAGCTCCTGCCACCAACTGCAAAAAAAAAAAAAGAAAGAAAAAAGAGTGAGACCTTGTCTTTAAAAAATAGGTGGGGGTTGTGGTGGGCGCCTGTAGTACTAGCTACCAGGGAGGCTGAGGCAAGAGAATTGCTTTGAGCCCAAGAGTTTGAGGTTGCTGTGAGCTGTGATGCTACAGCACTTTACCGAGGATAACAAAATAAAACTCTATCTAAAAAAAAAAAAAAAGTAGAATTCTCAAGATCCTTTTTTTTTTTTTTTTTCAATTCAGGTTATTCTTGACTATAAAGTCTCCTAGAGTTCAACCTACTGGGAACTAGAGGAGGATGATGTCAGGTGGGGATCATAATGGCACTGATAAAGAATGGTTATCCCCAAGGACAAGCAGGTGCTTGACCAGACTGTTGTGTTTGGTAGAGAAGATGCACAATGTCTTTTAATTTCATTCAGTATCATAAAATTGTTCTTTGGACTACTCAAGGAATAGTTTGTCACTTTGAACTCTGGGGTAGCAAAAGTTCTCTGCACTTAAAAGTACCAGTGACAGTGACACATCTCAGAGTCTGTTAGCCTGAAGGAAGCCTCTCATCAAGCAGAGGAACTAGGTAAGAGTGTAAGGGAGAGAGGGAACCTGGGAGAGTTGTCAAAGTGATTTTTTTTTTTTTTTTTTTTTTGTAGAGACAGAGTCTCACTTTATCGCCCTTGGTTGAGTGCTATGGCGTCACACAGCTCACAGCAACTTCCAACTCTTGGGCTTAGGTGATTCTCCTGCCTCAGCTTCCCGAGTAGCTGGGACTACAGGCGCCCGCCACAACGCCTGGCTATCTTTTTGTTGCAGTTCAGCCAGGGGTTGGTTTGAACCCGCCACCCTCGGTACACGGGGCCCGCGCCTTACTGACTAAGCCACAAGCGCCACCTGTCAAAGTGATTTTTTTTGGTGTAGACTCTCTTTCACCTATTTTTATTAATTAGTTTACCAGAGACTGTTAAATACTTAAAAAAATAAATTTAAAAGGATACAGGTTAGGTGTTCGTACTGAAGTAAAGAAATCATATCTACCTTATTGGCTTAATGATGCATCATAATTGGCTTCTTTATTCCATGTGGTTGTGATGTCTGGAAGACAAGCCCAGGATGATGGTGAGCTGTGGTTAATGCGATGTTATCATATTAAATATCATCAGGATTTAAGGGAAGACCTTCACACAGATTCCTGTATATTTGTTTGATTCCTATATATCTATTCTATATATTCCCTGTTCCTTCTTATCCCATTTTTATTCCTCAAAATCCTGTTACACTGGTACAGTTTGTGTCCTTGAGTATTCCAAGTCCGAGTCCTAAAAAGCAGCTTTCACTTAGTCGGCTGCCCTTGTCACTTTCAGCCTGGGATGTCACCTTTTGGTAAGCTTTTCTACTCTTTCTTCCTCCTTTCTCACCCGCCATCTCTCCTCTCCACTGGGTCCTATTAAAATGGATTGTCATCTCCCAGATCATTCAGCAGCTGAAGGAATTCACTCGCTAAGGGGAAGGCCCCACATCTGGGTACTTACCCCTTCCAGACTCTTCCTGAGGAAAGCAAATGACCTTCCATGTGGCAGGAGTAAACTGTGTCTTAGTCTGGCCTTGTGTGACTGATAGAATGGGAAGTTTGGGGGAACTGGAGGGAAGACGCAGGTTTAACAGACGAAAAACACTTAGCAGAGACTGTCCCTTCTGCTTTCTTCGGGTGTGTCCCTCTTCTGGGCATCTCTTCAGGATTTCATTCCTCCGTCCAACTGCCATTCACAACTGCCCTTCCCAACTGCTCCAGAACTCTTGGCCCTGGCATTCCGTGATGTAAATTATTCCACGCATGGCTCGAAATGGGTGTGAAGCAGTGTTGCCAGGTGTCGGATCACTAGTGTAAGTTTACCGGATCTTGGTGGGGGAAACTGCCCTTGGAATTTGTACAGTTGTTATTGTTTCAGCCAAAGCACAGTCGTTTTGCTGGCTAAGCTTGATGTTGTCGCTGGCGGGGGAGAGAGTGACAGGGCCTGGCTCAGGAGTGAACTTTTGGTTGAGAGTTTCTATTTTAAAGATTCCAGTGTCAGGATATACATTGGAATTGAACACTGGCGGTGCTGCTGCAGAGAGAAGGCCCGAGGACCTGCAGGCCAAAGCCTGTAGTCCTACTTTGGGGGCAGGGCACTGCCTCTTCTGTCTGGGAATGCAGAGAGAACCTGCTTTTCTGTCTTCCTAAAGATAGCCAGAATATGGCAAGAAGTCTAAATTGCTGGAAACATCAAATAACAAAATTAAAAGATCTCTATATCTGTGAGATCTTTCCTGGAACAAAAATGTTATTTTCCCCTTGTTCATTCTACATTTTGAGGAAGTTACTGCTCATGGTTTTTAGCCCCTTGGGGGAGTCTGCATGTGAAGGAGGTTGCTGCCAACTATCCGATTTGTCTAGATTCTTTTCTGACTAATAAATTGTTTTGTTTTCAATAAAAAGTTTAAATTAACTACTTTATCTCTTGAATGACCACAAAATTTTAAAAAATTAGGCAAATAATAAGCAATCAGAGGAAAAGCTCACATGAATTACACAGTTATTTATTGAGAAAAGTGTAAGGTATATTTTTATGTTGTATTAATGCTACTTCTGGCTTTTATCTGCCTTGCTGAAAATGCTTTCCTCTTCCTTCCCTTTCTAGTTGTCATGGATGATGATGATGACTCGTGTCTCCTTGATCTTATTGGGTAAGATAGTCATTCTCAAGGCAGTGTAAACCAAATGAGTAAGGTTTGCTAAACTAACATAACCTAATTGCATATTAAAACCCGGTACGGGGCTTGGCGCCTGTGGCTCGGCGGGCTAAGGCGCCAGCCACGTACACCTGAGCTGGCGGGTTCGAATCCAGCCCAGGCCCACCAAACAACAATGATGGATGCAACCAAAAAAAAAAAAAAAATGGCCGGGGGTTGTGGCGGGCGCCTGTAGTCCCAGCTACTTGGGAGGCGAGTCAGGAGACTCGCTTGGGCCCAGGAATTGGAGGTTGCTGTGAGCTGCGATGCTACAGCACTCTATCCAGGGTGACAGCTTGAGGCTCTGTCTCAAAAAAAAAAAAAAGAACCTGGTACGGGGTCCTAGCCCAGTGGCTCACGCCTGTAATCCTAACACTGTGGGAGGCAGAGACAGGTGGATTGCTGGAGACCAGCCTGAGCAATAGTGAGACCCTGTCTCTAAAAACTAGCCGGGCACAGGTGGCACCTGTGGCTCAATGAGTAGGAGGCTGGCCCCACATACCGAGGATGGCGGGTTTAAACCCGGCCTTGGCCAAACTGCAACAAAAAAATAGCCAGCGTTGTGGTGGGCGCTGGTAGTCCCAGTTACTCGGGAGGCTGACACAAGAGAATCACCTAAGCCCAGGAGCTGGAGGTTGCTGTGAGCTGTGAAGCCATGGCACTCTACCAAGGGCGACAAACTGAGACTCTGTCTTTAAAAAAAAAAACAAAAAAAAAAAAAACTAGCTGGGCACTGTGGCAGGTGCCTAGAGTCCCAGCTACCCAGGAGGCTGATTAGAAGATCACTTGAGCCCAGGATTTGGAGTTGCTGTGAGCTATGACACCATGGCACTCCACCAAGGGCAACGTAGTAGTGAGACGCTGTCTCAAAAAAACAAAAATAAAAAAAAAGTGGTAGATTTTTTAAGTAAAAATCAAACAATCATCACAGACATAGTAGGGAGACAAAGAAATATGGATTAACAAAGAGGTCATAATTCAGTAGTCCTTTCTTCAATTTGTTCTCTAACAAATCCTAGGAGACAGAAATGAGTGATAACAGGAAATAGGACAACATCAAAATAAAAATAAAACAAAGAACTACTAATAAAACCGTTTTAGGCTCAGCGCCTGTGGCTCAACAGGCTAAGGCGCCAGCCACGTACACCTGAGCTGGCAGGTTCGAATCCAGCCCAGGCTGCCAAACAACAATGACAGCTACAACCAAAAAAATGGCCGGACGTTGTGGCAGGCGCCTGTAGTTCCAGATACTTGGGAGGTGGAGGCGGGAGACTCGCTTGAGCCCAGGAATTGGAGGTTGCTGTGAGCTGTGATGTCACGGCACTCTATCCAAGGTGACAGCTTGAGGCTCTGTCTCAAAAAAAAAAAAAAAATTGTTTTAAAATAGGGAGAGGATTCCACTCAGGGTTAACATTTCATTTTATTTTTTTACTTTAGTAAAAATTGATCCTAAATATAGGTAATATATTTGTCATTATTTTTTCTCTCTCTCTCTCTTTTTTTTTTTTCTTTTCTAGAGACCCACAAGCATTAAACTATTTTCTGCATGGACCTGGTAATAAATCTGTAAGTAATACTTAGAGTATCACAGACATAAATGTTGTTTTTTCTTTATACTTAAAGTAACCACTTTCTTGAATTTGTACCTTTACAGAACAATGATGACCTGACTAATGCAGGATATTCTGCAGCCAATTCAAATTCAATTTTCGCCAACTCTAGTGTGAGTATTGGAAACTGAATGCCCAGATGAAGTGGTTTCTCTCTCCTGTTGCCTTCCCTATTGAGGCTTTATTTGCTTTTGTATCATGATAAGCATTCTTACCTTATCCTTTGTAATTTACAAAGGAGGAGAATCTGTTGAATTGTGTAGACATTTTCTACTTTTAACTTAGTTTAGGACAAGCTACAGAAGAGTTGTGTTGCCATTTTCCTAACCTTTTGACTTTCTTCCTAAAATGACTCAGAAATGTTATAACCTAAGAAAGTCCTATTAGAAAGTTTTGAACCTTATAATATAAGCTTTATTTATTTTTTTTTGTAGAGACAGAGTCTTACTTTATCGCCCTCGGTAGAGTGCCGTGGCGTCACACAGCTCACAGCAACCTCCAGCTCTTGGGCTTAGGCAATTCTCTTGCCTCAGCCTCCCAAGCAGCTGGGACTACAGGTGCCCGTCACAATTGCCAGCTATTTTTTTGTTGCAGTTTGGCTGTGGCCAGGTTTGAACCTGCCACCCTACCCACTGAGCCATAGGTGTCACCATAATATAACCTTTTTTTTTTTTTTTTTTTTTTTTGGAGACAGAACTGTGACATCACAGCTCACAGCAACCTCCAATTCCTGGGCTCAAGCGAGTCTCCTGCCTCCGCCTCCCAAGTGGCTGGGACTACAGGCGTCTGCCACAACACCCGGCCATTTTTTGGTTGCAGCCGTCGTTGTTTGGCAGGCCTGGGCTGGATTCGAACCTGCCAGCTCAGGTGTACGTGATTGGCACCTTAGCCGCTTGAGCCACAGCGCCGAGCCCATAATATAACCTTTAAAGAAGTCATTTTCTTTTTTTTTTTTTTATTCAGTGCTCCTTAAAAGAAATCTTTTTTTTTTTTTTTTTTTTTTTAAGAGACAGAGTCTCACTTTGTTGCCGTTGGTAGAGTGCTGTGGCATCACAGCTCACAGCAACCTCTAGCTCTTGGGCTTAGGTGATTCTCTTGCCTCAGCCTCCCGAGTAGCTGGAGAAATCATTCTTAATCACTATAATTTACAAATCATTTTTATCTTAAATAAGAAAAAGAAAGATGGCTGATACTTGTTAAGCGTTTAATGTGTGCTTAGCACTAAGGGCTTAACATATGTTACCCTTGTTTATTCTTCACAATAATTCCATAAAGTGGTTCTGTTATTATCAGTATTTTTTTTTTTTTTTTTTGAGACAGAGCCTCAAGCTGTCACCCTGGATAGAGTGCTGTGGCATCACAGCTCACAGCAACCTCCAATTCCTGGGCTCAAGGGAGTCTCCTGCCTCCGCCTCCCAAGTAGCTGGGACTACAGGCGCCCGCCACAACGCCC
>CAUYRH010032677.1:0-32268 GCA_963574655.1 Perodicticus potto | reverse complement strand
TGAAATCTCTCCCACTACCAGGAGCTTTGGTGTTTTCTGTATTCTTTTCTGTAAATCAATTCTGTCTTATCACGGACGGGTGGCGGGGGGGAAATAATGTAATGAAGAATAATAAAATACATGTATTTAAAAAAAAAAATTCTTTTGCTTCTAAAATTCTAATGCATTGCCTGGATGAGTAAGAACAAATATAGATAGTCCCTTGAATTATAAACATCTGACTTACGTACAACTTGCACTTAGTGAATGGTAGCTATTACAGTAAGTCACTGAGTTACAAGCATCTGATTGACGTATGACTCACACTTAGGAATCCAGACAGTTACAGGGAATAGGTGAATGTACCTGTCCAATTAACACACAAATTCAACATAAGAACAAATCAACAGAGCCTATCTAGTTCATAACCTGGGGACTGCCTATAATGAGAGCGTTAAACTGCAGATTTCAATGTTATTTAAAGGCTGTGTCTAATGAATATTGTTCCTTTTCAAAGGGCACACATCACAGAAGGAAGCCATGGAAGTAAGCCTTGACATTACAGCCCTCAGCATTCTCCAACAGCCAGAAAAACTCCAGTGGGAGATTGTTGCAAATGTGCTGGAAGATACCGTTAAGGATCTTGAAGAACTTGGGGCAAATTCTTGCTTAACAAACTCTAAGAGTGAAAAGACAAAGGAAAAGCACCAGGAACAACACAACATTCCCTTTCCATGTTTATTAGCCGGAGGTTTATTAACATATAAATCTCCTGCTACCTCACCCATTAGTAGTAATTCTCATAGATCACTGGATGGTTTAAGTAGAACTCAGGGTGAAAGTCTATCAGAACAAGGGTCAACAGACAATGAATCCTGCACTAATTCAGAACTGAATTCTCCTCTAGTGAGGAGGACTTTACCTGTTTTGCTTCTTTATAGCATCAAGGAATCTGATGAGAAAGCAGGAAAAATCTTTTCACAGATGAACAATATTATGAGTAAAAGTTTGCATGATGATGGTTTTACTGTTCCACAAATTATTGAAATGGAGCTGGATAGTCAGGAGCAGTTGTTGTTGCAGGATCCTCCTGTGACTTACATTCAGCAATTTGCAGATGCAGCAGCCAACCTTACTTCTCCAGATTCTGAGAAGTGGAACTCTGTGTTTCCCAAGCCTGGGACTTTGGTTCAGTGCTTGAGGCTGCCAAAGTTTGCAGAGGAGGAGAATCTTTGTATAGACTCAATAACTCCTTGTGCTGATGGAATTCATTTGTTGGTAGGACTGCGGACATGCCCTGTTGAATCCTTGAGTGCAATAAATCAAGTAGAGGCCTTGAATAATTTAAATAAATTAAACTCTGCACTATGTAATCGACGGAAAGGTGAGCTGGAATCGAATCTTGCTGTAGTGAATGGTGCAAATATTAGTGTAATCCAACATGAATCACCAGCAGATATACAGACTCCTTTGATAATTCAGCCTGAGCAGAGGAGTATTAGTGGTGGATATTTAGTTCTTTACAAAATGAATTATGCCACTCGGATAGTGACTTTAGAAGAGGAGCCAATAAAAATCCAACATATCAAAGATCCCCAGGACACAATTACCTCGCTCATTTTGCTTCCACCAGATATATTGGATAATCGGGAGGATGACTGTGATGAACCTATGGAGGAAATGCAGTTAACCTCAAAGAATGGTATTGAAAGAGAAAAAACGTCTGACATTTCTACTCTTGGACACCTGGTAATAACCACTCAGGGAGGATTTGTAAAAATATTAGATCTTTCAAACTTTGAAATTTTGGCCAAAGTGGAGCCTCCCAAAAAGGAGGGCACTGAGGAACAGGACACATTTGTTTCTGTCATTTATTGCTCTGGCACAGACAGGCTGTGTGCATGCACCAAAGGTAAGCACTTTGTTTGATTCTTCTACAAATCTTAAAAAATTGGTACACATGGCGTTTGTGTTCATTTAGATTCATATGGAGATGCAGATGGAGAAGAAATAATTTTTTTTATAATGAAGTGGTAAATTCTTCTATTTAAACTGTTCTTAATTTTTTTTCTGCTGTCCCAAGTAAGGATTCTTATTGTATTAGTAATACAGAAAATATCTTTTGTGCTTTATACTCAAGAAAATAGCCTGCTGTTGTTTGTGTGAATTGTGATTGTGGGCAAGTTACTTTTAACTCAGTAAACTTGTTTTTTTTATTTTATAGACTAGTATAAGGCCTATTTCCTGGGCTTGTTACAATTAAGTGAATAATGTGTGTAAAGTTTCTGGCAGAGATTATTGGTTATTTCCTTGTGAAGTATACTTAGCAAATAATTATTAGTTTTTCCAAATAAAATTTGTCTGATTTACTTTTGACCTTGGGTGGTGAATCACTTTTGCAGCATCTGAGGTCCCATATAAAATAATGTAGTGTGCAATTTTTTCCCTATTTTTTCATATACATTTTAAGTTGAAGATAAAACAGTTTTTGTAAAGGATTACTGACAATATTAAGCAGAATGAATACCCTTATTGATAGTTTAATAGGAAGTTAGAACTTGGAGATATTTGAAGCATAGGCAATTGTAACCAAGGCTTGGTGGAGAAATTGTTATTTTAGAAGAGTTACACTATTTCTCACCAGTGGTTCTGGTACAAATTAACATGTTTTTTTTTTTTCTCTTTGAAGAGATCTCAAGAGTTTAGCTGGAGAAAATAATTGTTAATGTAGTGTTCTGTTTGCCTTTTTTGAACTAAATCTAAGTTTAAATAACGAGGAAAAATACTTCAAAATAACATCAGAATTCAACTAGATTACTTTAAAAAGTGAGCAACGTAGAACAATTTTAAACTAATAAAAATTTAGCGTTAAAAGTATAGAGTAACTTGGCTCGGCACCTGTGGCTCAAGCTGCTAAGGCTCCAGCCACGTACACCTGAGCTGGGGGGTTCGAATCCAGTCCAGCCAAACAACAATGTCAGCTGCAACCAAAAAATGGCCGGGCGTTGTGGCGGGCGCCTGTAGTCCCAGCTACTTGGGAGGCGGAGGCAAGAGACTCGCTTGAGCCCAAGAATTGGAGGTTGCTGTGAGCTGTGATGCCACGGCACTCTATCCAGGGTGACAGCTTGAGGCTCTGTCTCAAAAAAAAAAAGTATAGAGCAACTATTAAAGCACTATAGGATATCAAAGATAATTTGACTTTTATTGGTCATTGTTACAACTTTACCTCTGTTAAGTTGTTTAGTTATACCAACTTTATGAGGTGTGTACTGTTATTGTTTGCATTTTCCAGATAAGGAAAGTAAGTGAAAGAGTGGTGACTTGCTTAGTCACAGAGCTGATAAATGGCAGAGCCAGTGGGTCAAACCTGGGCAGTCTTTCATAAAGTGCTTCTTTCTTTCTTTTCTTTCCTTTCTTTTCTTTCTTTTCTTTCTTTCTATCTAATCTAGAGACAAGAGTTTCACTTGTCACCCTCAGTAGAATGCTGTGGCGACATAGCTCACAGCAACCTCAAACTCTTGGGCTCAAGTGATCCTCCTGCCTCAGCCTCCCAAGTAGTTGGGACTAAGGGGACATGCCACAATGCCTGGCTATTTTTAGAGACAGAGTGTTGTTCTTGCTCAGAGGCTGTTTTTGAACCCTGAGCTCAAGCAATCCACTTACCTTGGCCTCCCAGAATGCTAGGATTACAAGGCATGAGCCACTGTGCCTGGTCTGTAACGAACTCTTTTTTTTTTTTTTTTTTTTTGAGATAAAGCCTCAACCTATCACCCTGGGTAGAGTGCTGTGGTGTCACAGCTCATAGCAACCTCCAACTCCTGGGCTTAAGTGATTCTCTTGCCTCAGCCTCCTGAGTAGCTAGGACTATAGGCGCCCACCACAATGCCCAACTATTTTTTGGTTGTAGTTGTCATCGTTTGGCAGGCCCAGGCCAGATTCGAACTTGCCCCCTCTGGTGTATGTGTCTGGAGCCTTAGCTGCTTGAGCAATAGGCACCGAGTGTAACCACCTCTATTTTTAGAACTTTTCCATCATTCTAAACAGAAACTCTGTATATATTAAGCAATAACTCCCTGTCCACTCTACTCTCAATCTGGTAACCTCTCTTTTCTGAGTCTGAATTTGCCAGTTTAGATATTTCATGTAAGTGACATCATAAATTTGTGGGGGTGGCGCCTGTGGCTCAGTGAGTAGGGCACCAGCCCCATACACTGAGGGTAGCAGGTTCAAACCTGGCCCTGGCCAAACTGCAACAAAAAAATACCTGGGTGTTCTGGCGGGTGCCTGTGGTTCCAGCTACTTGGGAGACTGAGGTTGAGGCAAGATAATCACCTAAGCCCAAGACCTGGAGGTTGCTGTGAGCTGTGATGTCACAGCACTCTACCAGGAGCAACAAAGTAAGACTCTGTCTCTAAAAACAAATAAACAAACAAACAAAAAGAAATCATATGTTTGTCCTTTGTGTCTGGCTTTTTAAACTTAATATTTTTAAAATTTATTTTATTATCATCATTATTACTATTATTATTTCTTTTTTTTTTTTTGTAGAGACAGAGTTTTACTTTATCGCCCTCAGTAGAGTGCCATGGCGTCACACAGCTTACAGCAACCTCCAACTCCTGGGCTTAGGCGATTCTCTCGCCTCAGCCTCCCGAGTAGCTGGGACCACAGGCGCCCTCCACAACGCTCGGCTATTTGTTGTTGCAGTTTGGCCAGGGCGGGTTTGAACCCACCACCCTCTGTATATGGGGCCGGCGCCCTACTCACTGAGCCACAGGTGCCGCCCCTATTTTATTGAGACATAGTCTCACTTTGTTGCCCTGGGTAGAGTGCTGTGGTGTCACAGCTCACAGAAACCTCAAACTCTTGGGCTTAAGCGATTCTCTTACCTCAGCCTCCCAAATAGCTGGGACTACTGTCGAAACGCTTGGCTGTTTTTAGAGACAGGTTCTTGCTCTTGCTCAGGGTGGCCTTGAACCTGTGAACTCAAGCAATCTGTCTACCTGAGCCTCCCAGAATGCTAGAATTATAGGCATGAGCCACTGTGTTCGACCTTTAAACTTAATATATTTTTAAAGCTCACACATGTATTATAAATTCCATCTTCATGGCTTTTTATAGCCAAATAATATTCCATTGTATGTATATGTAGTGGGACTAACTACGACTAGTTACCTCTGGTCAACTGCTATCTGAAAATATTAAATGGAAAATTTGATAAGTCAGTAATTCAAACTGTGCACTGTTCCATGAAGTGTGATGAAATAGATCTGTTGCCGTACTGAGGACATAAGTAATCCTTTTGTCCACTGTCTCTACAATGTATACGCTACCTGCCGTTAGTCACTTTGTAGCTGTTTTGTTTATCAAATGCACCCAGGTCTCTCATTGCTTGTGTTTAAGAAATGCTTATTTGCTTATTTTATTTAATGATGTTCTCAAAATGATGTTGGCAATTCCTGTATGCCAAAGAGAGGCTCTTTTTTTTGAGACAGGGTCTCACTATGTCACCCTTGGTAGAGTGCTGTGGCATCATAGCTCACAGCAACCTCCAATTCCTGGGCTCAAGCCAGTCTCTTGCCTCAGCCTCTCAAGCAGCCAGGACTATAGGTGCCCACCACAACGCCCGGCCATTCTTTGGTTGTAGTTGTCATTGTTGTCTGGCAGGCCTGGGCTGGATTTGAACCTGCTAGCTCCCTGTGTGCAACTGGTGCCTTAACCCCTGAGCCACAGGCGCTGACCCTTTTGAGACAGAGTTTCACTTTGTTGTCCTCGGTAGAGTGCGTGGCATCACAGCTCACAGTAACTTCAAACTTCTGGGTTTAAGCGATTTTCTTGCCTCAGCCTCCCAAGTAGCTGGGACTATAGGCGCCTTCCACAATGCCTGGCTATTTTCTTGTTGCTGTTGTCATTGTTATTTAGGTGGCCTGGGTTGGGCTCGAACCTGCCAGCCCCGGTGCATATGGCTGGTGTCATAACCACTGTGCTACAGGCGTTGGCTATTTTTGTTATTGTTGCAGTAGTTGTCATTGTTGTTTAGAAGGCCCAAGCTGGGTTTGAACCTGCCAGCCTGCTGCCCTAGCCTCTGAGCTACGGGTACTGAGCCAGGGACACCTTTTTTTTTGTTGTTGTTGTTTGCTTGTTTGGGCTTTTAAATTAATTTTTTGAGACAGAGTCCCCCTCTGTTGCCTGGGCTAGAGTGCATTGCTATTGCTTACTACATCCTCAAACTCCTGGGCTTGAGCCATCTTCCATCTCAGCCTTCCTAGTAGCTGTCACTATAGGTATGGACCACCATACCTGGCTAAGTTTTCTATTTTTCATAAAGACGAGGTTCATTCTTGCTTGGTCTGGTCTTAAACCCCTGGCCACCTTGGCCTCCCACAGTGCTAAGATTTCAGATGTGAGGCACCATGCTCACATGTATTTCTTCTTCGTTGAAATGACTATTCATGTCCTTTAGCAATTGTTGAATTGTTTTTTGTTGTTGTTGTTGTAGGAATTTTTTTTATGAATTCAGGATAGTCAACTCTTATGAAATATGATTTGCAGATATTTTCTTCCATTCTGTGGGTTGTCTCTTCACTTTCTTCATAGTGCCCTTTCATGCAGAAAACATTTTAATTTTGAAAAAATCCTTTTTATCTTTTTGTTGATGATAATCTCCTTAAGTTCATTTGTTAACTTTCTTGTTTTCCTTTAATTTTTTTAATCTATTGTTCTCTTTAGCTAATTGACCATATAAAAACAGTAGACTTAATATTTCTGACTAGTAATGTCTGAACTTTCTCAGGTTTGGTTTCTGTTAAATTTTCCTGGGAATGGGCCATTCTTCCCTGTTTCTTTGAGTGCTTTGCAATTCTTTGTTGAGATTGGGACATTCTGAGTATCCTAATGTGGCACCTCTGGAAATCTAATTCCCTCATGCAGGGGGATTTTGCTTGTTGCCAGCTGTAAGTCACACAGTTTTTGACTTTCCAAACCCTTTTTCCCCCCAAAGGCTATAGAACCTTTGTCTCCTCCTGTCTTCCTAACAGAAGGTTCTGTCACTTTAAATATTTTTACTTGGCGAGTTGGCTGCAGCCTGAAAAGGCTGAAACAAGGGCCAGAGGCAAGAGTCTTCTCAGGTCCCTCAGGGAACTCCCAGAGCCACAGAGGTGCAGAGCTCCTGCCTGTAGGCTGCTCTCTTATCAGAGATAAGCCCCTGGCACTCAGAGTTCTGAAATGTGGTTGAGGCCAATCACACTTGTGGTTGGTTTAGTGGAGGGCCTCCTACAATATCCTGTGTTGATTATTGATTGATTGATTGATTGATTGATTTTTTTTTTAACATTACTCTTTAAAAAAATTATATCTTCATTAGCTTAATTTATAGCACAATCTGCTTCAGAGTAATGATGACTTAATTTTTGTAAAATATATAGAAACTTTGCTCTAATCTTTACTCCTGTATGTTACATTTAGATATGTTATAAAACCAACAAAAATATAGTTATTTTATAGAATTTTTATCTTACCCACTGAGCTATAGGCATCCCTCCCTTTTTTTTTGAGACAATCTCAGTCTGTTGCTCCAGGTAGAGTATAATTGGTGTCATCATAGCTCACTGCAAGCTTAAACACTTGGGATCAAGCAATCCTCCTGCCACATTCTCCTGACTAGCTGGAGCTACAGGAGTGTGCCATCATAGCTAGCTAATTTTTCCATTTCTATAAGAGGTGGATTCTTTCTCTTGCTAAGTCTGGTGTCAGACCCTAAGCTTAAGCAGTCCTTCCTCTTTGGCCTCCCAGAAGGCTAGGATTATAGGCAAGAGCCACCGCGCCTGGCCCTACAACCTTTATCTTTTAAAAAAGTTGACAGGGTCGGCACCTATGGCTCAACAGGCTAAGGCGCCAGCCACATACACCTGAGCTGGCGGGTTCGAATCCAGCCCAGGCCCGCCAAACAACAATGACGGCTGCAACCAAAAAATGGCCGGGCCTTGTAGCGGGCGCCTGTAGTCCCAGCTACTTGGGAGGCGGAGGCAAGAGACCCGCTTGAGCCCAGGAATTAGAGGTTGCTGTGAACTATGATGTCACAGCACTCTATCCAGAGTGACAGCTTGAGGCTTTGTCTCAAAAAAAAAAAAAATTTATTTTTGACAAAGAAATGAAAAAAAAAACTTGTATTACCCACTTCCCATTTCTAGATTTTCTTCTGTGAATTTGTTGTTGCTTTCTTCTCGACTTCCCTTGCTACTTACTGTAAGGCAGGTCTGCTAACATACGCTTCTCTCAGTCTTTATAAGGAAATGTCTTCATTTCACATTCATTTCTGAAGAATAGTTCTGTATACAGGATTATTAATTGAAAGTTTCATTCTGTCCTTTGAATGTGATTCCATCGCCTCTGGATTCCATTATTTCTGGTGAAGTCATTTGTTAATTTGTATTATTGTTTCTGTGTATGTGATGGATAATTTTTTTCTTCCTGTTTCCGTGATGTTCTCTTTGCCGTTGACTCTTAACAGTTTGTATGTATGTGTGTTATCTGTGTTTATCCTGTTAGAGGTTCGTTGAACTTGAGTGGATTCGTAGTGTAATGTTTTCTTTCTTTTTTGGCCTGGGCTGGGTTTGAACTCGCCACCTCCGGTATATGGGGCCAGCACTCTACTCACTGAGGAATAGGCGCCGCCCTTAGTATAATGTTTTCTATCAAATTTATTAAATTTTTGCCCATTATTTCTTCAATTTTATTTTCTGCTTGTCTCTTCTTTTTTTTTTGAGATAGAGCCTCAAGCTCTCACCCTGGATGGAGTGCCGTGGCGTCCCAGCTCACAGCAAACTCCAGTTCCTGGGCTCAAGTGAGTCTTCAGCCTCCGCCTCCCAAGTAGCTGGGATTACAGGCACCCGCCACAAGGGCCGGCCATTTTTTGGTTGCAGTCGTCATTATTGCTTGGCGGGCCCGGGCTGGATTCGAACCTGCTAGTTCAGGTGTACGTGGCTGGCGCCTTAGCCCGTTGAGCCACAGGCGCCGAGCCTGCTTGTCTCTTCTTAATAGAATCCATGTATGTTCTTCTATTTGGTCTGTCCCAGGGGTCTCTCAGTTTCTTTTTACTTAGAAAAAATTTTGCCTTCTGTTATTCAGGTTGGTTAATTTCTGTAATCTATTGTTACTTCACTGATTACTTTTAGTGACTTCTCAAATTTGCTTTGACCCTCTCTAGTGAACTTTTTGTTAATTTACTTTCCACCTCCAAAATTTCTCTTTTGTTCTTTTAAAACATAATTTCTCTTTGTTGAGTCATTGTTCCGTTCTTTCCTGTAATCCTCTATACTTGGTTTCCTCTTTCTCTATTAAAAATATTTACAATAGGTGTCACCTTTGGTTCAGTGAGTGGGGGTGGTGCCTGTGGCTCAAGGAGTAGGGCGCCAGCCCCACATACCGGAGGTGGGTGGGTTCAAACCCAGCCCTGGCCAAAAACTGGAAAAAAAAAAAAAATTGTGAAAAGGTTCAGTGAGTGGGGCACCAGCCCCATATACCAACGCTGGCAGATTCAAACCCAGCCTTGGCCAAACTGCAACAAAAAATAGCCGGGCGTTGTGTCGGGCGACCGTAGTCCCAACTACTCGGGAGGCTGAGGCAAGAGAACCGCCTAAGCCCAAGAGGTAGAGGTTGCTGTGAGCTGTGATGCCACGGCACTCTACCAAGGGTGACAAACTGAGACTCTGTCTCTTAAAAAAAAAAACAAAAAACCCCCAATAACTTCTTTGAAGTCTTGGTTTACTACATTTGACATCTGGAACACTCAGACATTTTCTATTCTTTTTTTTGTTAATCTTGAATATATGCCACTCTTTGCATGTCTTGCAATATTTTATTGATTACTAGACATTTTATATGTGTACACAAACTCTGGGTTCAGGTCTCCTTCCCCCGTTTGTTTTGTTTGTTTGTTCCTTATCATGTGCAGCTGCTGATTTTCGTCCTTCTCCCCCTTTCATTTTTAAGTCTTGTTACTTATTTTGTTGTTTTTGTGTCAGGACGGCTAACATTTAGCCAATGATCCATAACTTCTTGAGCTGTTTTCAGATGTGCTCTGGTTTTTATTTTCTCTTGTGTTCTTTCAAGTCTCTTCTGCCTGGGCATAGATGCTAATTGGCTGTGGATGCGTTGATGGCTCGGGACCCTTTAATCTTTGTTTCACATGTACACAGCCCCTGATCAATGTGAGTTATGTGGAAAGGTTACCAACCTTTACAAGTTTACCCTGTGCTTCTCTCACTTCTTGTAATTCTGTGTTAAATTCCTAGTATTTCTAGTGCTTTGCTCACCCGAGACAGGATCATGACCTCAGGTAGCAGATCTTGTTCATTTAGACACCACTTTAAACTGAAGCTCTCCAAGTGAGCCCTCCTCGGAAGTAGCAGCAAATCTGCTTGTTTATACTGCTTGTCCCGTCTTGGTTGAATGACAGACAGTTTTGTTCAGCTTAATAGTGACTTTTCAGGAAAGGGTTTTGTCATCTTCCTTATTTTATCATTCTGAAAATCAGTCTCTACTCTTTTTTTTTTTTGCAGTTATTGGCCAGGGCTGGGTTTGAACCTGCCACCTCCGGCATATGGAGCCGGCACCCTACTCCTTTGAGCCACAGGAGCCGCCCCAATCTCTACTCTTATTGGAATATACTATCATCCTTTTTTTTTTGCCGTTAATTATTTACTAAGTTTGCTGTCGGTTTTTTCCTTTGATGGAGATATGAACGTTAGAAATTTGAGTTGCTTTCATTTTATTGTGAGTGCTTCAGAAAGTTGGAATATTTGTTCAGTGTTCTTACTGTGGGGATTACAGGTTTGGACTGTGCATCCTAATATAGCTAGTGTACCAGTTTCCTCATTTGTTCAATGGCTGCAGTAGCAGTCCATACCTGAAGAGAGAAGATTACGTCAACAAATCAAACCACCCACAGTCATATCCTATACATAGTAATAGATAAATACCTGTTTTCATGTACATTTATGTATTTGTCATTTTCTTCATTAAAATTGGTTTTCAGTTTGTAATTTCTTGGCAGTTAAGTGTCTGAATTCTTGAAAATATCTCACTTTGGTAGCCTTTTGAAAAATCCGCCTTTGAACTGATATAAAAATAAACTTTTTCTTAACTAAGTAGTATTGCATTAGAATATTCGAGTGTTTATACATTTTCCATATATCAATGATATTTACTACACTGTAGGTGGTGAGCTTCATTTTCTCCAAATTGGAGGAACCTGTGATGATATTGATGAAGCTGATATACTGGTGGATGGATCTCTTTCTAAAGGAATAGAACCATCTTCAGAAGGTTCCAAACCTTTATCAAATCCTTCAAGTCCTGGCATTTCAGGTATGATATTAAATTTTTAAGTTTTTTTAGAAATGTGAATTCTTGTCATATTAAGTTTTCTAAACCTGTTTTATATAATTTTAAATGTTATTTCATTTTTTTATAATCAACTCATGATTGCTTTGTTGAGGGGTTTCATGTCCCTGTTGAGGTTCTTTTAGTGAGCTTGTTACTATATATTCATTATTTTTCTAGTAATTAGAAGATATAAGCATAATAAAATAAGAAATGATTCTCGGGTGGTGCCTGTGGCTCAAAGGAGTAGGGCACCGGCTCCATATGCCGGAGGTGGCGGGTTCAAACCCAGCCCTGGCCAAAATCTGCAAAAAAAAAAAAAAAGAAATGATTCTCAGCCTGTGGTAGTTTAACCAATATTGATGAAGTCACCTAGGAGCTAAAAACATTATTTCATTATTTCAGCCATTAAGTAGTTTTAGTCTAGTTAGGGAGGAAAATATATGAAAGAGAAGAGAGTTCATTGAGTAAGTTTAAAATCAGTAGATTGGCTAGTGTTATCGATATTGCCATTGGAATTGAAAAGCTGAAAAAATATATTCTTGTTGAGTGTTTTGAGATGGTACCCACATTGTTCCTTTCTAAATCTCCAGATAAGATTTTGTTTGTCATTTTTTTTTTTTGCAGTTTTTTTTTTTTGTCCGGGGTCGCGTTTGAACCCGCCACCTCTGGTATATGGGGCCGGTGCCCTACTCCTTTGAGCCTTAGGCACTGCCCAGATTTTGTTGGTCATTTTTGCCTTTTTTTCTACCCAGGTTCCACGTGACCCCAGAGCTATTTTTTCAAAAGAAGTAATGAAGCATGTTTCTCCCTGCTTAAAAATCCTTATTTGCTTCTTAGACTTTTATGAAATAACTCTAAACTGTTTCTCAGTTTCTAGTATGTAATTCAGTTTCATGCTGTTCCTGGGTTACACGAGGGCCTCTTTCTCCCCACCCTTTACAACCTACCTACATTACTCCTTTTGTGCTTCAAAAGTGCTGTTATGTTTTACTTGTAGCACTTACCACAGCTTATTCTTTCTGAAGCTAGCATTTAAAAGTTTAAATCTTTACTGAAAAGTATGATTAAGCTCAAATGTATTTCTGGTAGAAATGATTATGAAAATTGGTGTTTGATCTTCATGGATCAATTTAAAGTTCAAACTGGGTATTTGATCTTTATATTTGGGTATTCGATCATTTTTCCTTGCACTAAAAGTAGACTTTAGTAATTTTTAGGACTTAACTATTATATAACACATGGAATTCTTCATTACTTTATATGTCAGGGGTTCTCAGCTTCAACACTGTTTTAGGCCAGGTAATTTTGTGTCGAGGGAGGACTGTCCTCTTTATTTAAACAGCATCTCTGGCTTCTAGTAGCCATCCCCATCATGACAATAAAATATTTCCAAATAATTGCTTATAGTCTAAATTATGCCCCCGTTGAGATATGTTGATTTACTGTAATTAAGACTTTAGTATCTTGATTAATTATACAACTTGGTAGGAAAAGGTAACATACTAAATATTTTCATATCTGGCGGGTTATTGGTAGAATAAGGAAGAAGTTTCACATTAAGTACATAAAAATACTTTTTAGTAGAGAAAAGGTAAATTAGGTTATAAAGAACAAATAATGTAAAGAAAAGGCAAACTATTTATTACTCTTACTCAGATTTTTTTTTTGGTGGGGGGCAGTGAGGCAGACTTTCACTCTGTTGCCCTGGGTAGAGTGCCATGGCGTTATAGCTCACAGCAATGTCAACTCTTGGGTTCGAGCAATCCTCTTGTCGCAGCCTCCCAAGTTGCTGGGACTTCAAGTACCACTACCTCACCCAGCTAATTTTTGTGTTTTTTAAAAGAGCCGGAGTATGTTTTTTGTTTTGTTTTGTTTTGTTTTTGAGACATTCTCACTTTGTTACCCTTGGTAGAGTGCTGTGGTGTCATAGCTCACAGCAACCTCAAACTCCTGGGCATAAGAGATTCGCTTGCCTCAGCCTACCAAGTAGCTGGGACTATAGGCGCCTGCCCCAAGGCCCAGCTACGTTTAGAGATGGGGTCTCACTCTGGCTAGGCTGTCTCGAACCTGTGACCTCAGGCAATCTACCTGCCTCGGCCTCCCAAGTGGTGGGATTATAGGTGTGAGCCACTGCGCCCAGCCTAGAGGTGGACTCTTGCTCTTGCTCAAACTGATCTCTTAACTCCTGAGCTCAATAGATCCTCCTGGCCTTGCAGAGTCCTAGGAGTAAAGGCATGAGTCACCACGCTGGGCCAGCTTTTGATTATTATTTTATTTTGAGACATAGTCTCACTATGTCGCCCTTGGTAGAGTACCGTGGAGTCACAGCTCATGACAACCTCAAACTCTTGGGGTTAAGCGATTCTCTTGCCTCAGCCTCCCAAGTAGCTGGGACTACAGGTGCCTGCCACAACGCCTGGCTAATTTTTTGTTGCAGTTGTTGTTGTTTTGCAGGTCTGAGCCGGGCTTGAACCCACCAGCGTTGGTTTATGTGGTTGGTGCTCTACTCACTGAGCTATGGGTGCTGAACCAACTTTGATTATTTTTAAAATCAGTTTTTTGTTCTAAAAGGTCATATGAAATGTATTTGCTGGCTCGACGCCTGTGGCTTAACGGGCTTAAGGTGCCAGCCACGTACACCTGAGCTGGCGGATTCAAATCCAGCCTGGGCTCGCCGAACAACAATGACGGCTGCAACCAAAAAATGGCCGAGCGTTGTGGCGGGCGCTGTGATGGGTGCCTGTAGTCCCAGCTACTTGGGAGGCAGAGTCAGGAGACTCGCTTGAGCCCAGGAATTGGAGGTGGCTGTGAGCTGTGGTGCCCCGGCACTCTCTCCAGGGTGACAGCTTGAGGCTCTGTCTCAAAAAAAAAAAAAAAGAGTATTTGCTGATGTCTAGCACTTTGTGTTTTAAATAACAAGATCTAAAGTTGTTTATTTTTGGAGACAGAATCTTTGAACTACTGAGCTCAAGCAGTCCTCCTGCCTCGGCCTCTCAAAGTGCTAGAATTACAGGCAATAATCACCATGCTGGTCCATAAAGATGATTATTGATCTGATTTAAATTGGTTTGCATTTTAGCACCCCTACTTTTCTTGCTCTTATTAACTTAGAGCAAAAGCTGTATAATATCTCTTTTAACAGGTTGAATTTGGGTTTCTTCAATAGTGCTGTGCTTGCTATAATTTAAAATAATCAATATGGAATTTTATTCTGTGCCATTATTTAGTCAGTGCTAGTTACTTTAGTTGTGAATAGATACCTGAGCCCACTTTATTAACTTTTAGGATATTTGACAAGTGTCACAATTTAATAGACAAAAAACATGAATTAAAACTTTATCATCATCTTCTTCTTCTTTTTTTTTTTAAATCTATTTCAAATACTAAATCTACTAATGTTAAGGAGTTGAGTTATTGGTGGACCAGCCATTCACCCTTGAAATCTTGACATCTCTAGTGGAGTTAACCCGCTTTGAGACTTTGACCCCACGATTTTCAGCTACTGTTCCTCCATGCTGGGTTGAAGTTCAACAAGAACAGCAACAAAGGAGGCATCCTCAACATTTGCATCAGCAACACCATGGAGATGCTGCTCAGCATACTAGAACGTGGAAACTGCAGACTGACAGGTTGACATTTCCCTACTATATTTAAATTCATATTATATTTTTGTTAGAGACTTAAGGAATTCCCAGGTTTATTACTGTTTATCTTAACTCTTGCATGTCAGTAACTTTGTTCCATCCATTTGTCATCTCGATTTTGGAAATTGCTATATTAGTTGTCAGATAATAGTGAGAGTAGTTTACCATTGCAATTGGTTTCATTTCTTAGTCCACAAATTTATTTAGCAAATACATAAATGCTTGTTTTATAAAAGTAGGCAGTCTCATAGGCTTTAGTAATAGGGCCTTTCTTGAATTTACATTCTAGTGGTTATAGACAATAAACAAGTATATAATTTACTGTATGGTCATAAAAGCTGTGAAGAATATTAAACTAGAGTGTGGCAATGAAGTGTGGTCATTAGACATATAATTGTGTGTGTGAAAGTGAAAGAAAGAAAAATATACATAGTATTTTTTTTTTTCAGACAGAGTCTCCCTATATCACCCTTGGTAGAGTGCCGTGGCATCACAGCTTACAGCAACCTCCAGTTCTTGGGCTTAGGGTATTTTCTTGCCTCGGCCTCCCACGTAGCTGTGACTACAGGTGCCCGCCAGAACGCCTGGCTATTTTTTTGTTGCAGTTTGGCTGGGGCTAGGTTTGAACCTGCCACCTTTGGTATATGGGGCCAGTGCCCTATTCACTGAGCCACAGGCACCACCCTATACATAGTATTTTTTATATAAGGGGCCTGAAAAAGGCCTCCATGGTTATACTCATTCAGAGGCAAGAATAAATACAAATGCCCTGAAGATCATACTTGGTGAGTTTTAGGGAAAGAAAGACTTTTTCTTAAGTACAGTAAGTGTTAGGGACACGTGGTAGAAGGTAAGGTCAAAAGAGATCGCTAGGAGCCAGATCCTGAGTGTTTTTGTAGGATGTAGCAAAATACTTTTAAGATACATGAAATGGGAAGGTGTTGTGGAGGGTTTTGATTACGGAGTAACATGGTATGGTTTATTTAGAAGGATTATCGTGATTACTGTGTTGAGAATTACAGTGGTTGTGGTGGTGGAGGGCAATGATAGAAGCAAGCATTCCAGTTCGATTGCTCTTGTGATAATCCAGGTATAAGGCTGATGTTAGGCTGGACCACTGTGTTGGTGATGGAAATAGTGAAGAGGGCGGTTGGATTCTGGATATAATTTGGAAGTAGAAGAATGGAATTTGCTGATACATTGAATATACTGTGTGAGTGAAGAGTCAATGATGACTCTTAGGTTTTGTGTTGAGCCAACAGAAAAATGAAATTTTTGTTCAGTTTAGATTTAAGTTTGTTTTTTTGTCATGAAAAGTTTGAGATGTTGGTAGACAGTTGGATATCAACCTTAAATTTAGCAGAGGAGTTTGGTTTGGGGAATTTTCATTTTCTAACATGTATGTAGAACCTATAATCCAAGAATGAATACATAAAAGAAATGTAAGAAATTCTTGTTTCAAAATGAAGCTTCTGGGACTTTACTCATAAATCTAGAGACCAGGGGATCTGCAAGTAATCCCACACTTTGAGGAACAAGAGTTTATTGGTATGTACAGGTTTCAATGTACATGTAGATTCCTAAAGTAAAAACATTCATTACCCTGCATTTTAACCTTCTCCATTGGGAGCTGCTTATCTTCTCTCTTGATCCCATTGAGAAATATTTTATTGGAAGGTGCAAACCAAAAAAGCAGGAAAGATGCTGTTAATGATGATCTGGTTATGGTCGAAGAAGTATTTTTGCTTTAATTAACATTTTTCTCTTTATTTGACAGCAATAGCTGGGATGAACATGTATTTGAATTGGTACTACCTAAAGCTTGCATGGTAGGACATGTGGACTTCAAATTTGTTTTGAACTCAAATATCACCAATATTCCACAGATACAAGTGACCCTGCTGAAAAATAAAGCTCCAGGCTTAGGGAAAGTCAATGGTAAGAACAGATCAAAATTTATGTTTGAAGATTTTTTGTTGTATCTTGAAAATACTAATTTTCAACTTGACTGTCTAGGTTTGATGTCCTTTCCTGCCCCATTGCTATTAACCTGCTTTATGGTTTGTGATTTTATTTAGAAAAGCAACCCAGAGAACATTTTGGAGCTTTTTAGTTAACCAGCAATGTTCAGAGTTGCATAAATTCAAGTAATACGATGATCATATTTTTTAGGAAGTGGGATTAGTTCCTTTTTGAATTAGCTTCACTTTTAGTATTACCAACTTCATGCATTTCTTTTCCTAAGAGGAAACTTGATTGTAAAAAGAAAAGAACTGTTATGGAAGTTACACAGTTTTTTAAGGTAATTAGTGAAACCAACCCTTCATGTAATGCTGGAAATACACCCATTTTTCTTTATCTTTCTTACAAAAGAGAATTTGATCTACTGCGTTACTAAAATAGATTGTACACTTTTGAATGTTAGAGGCAGATGTTGCCTCTTTAGTGTTCTCTTTTTAATAGGTTAGTTTAAAATGCTGGGGATAATTTCTGAGTAAAATGGCACATAAGGCTTGGCACCTGTGGCTCAAGTGGCTAAGGCGCCAGCCACATACACCTGAGCTGGGGGATTCGAATCCAGCCCAGGCCTGCCAGACAACAATGACGGCTGCAACCAAAAAATAGCTGGGCCTTGTGGTGGGCGCCTGTAGTCCCAGCTACTTGGGAGGTGGAGGCAGGAGACTTGCTTGAGCCCAGGAGTTGGACGTTGCTGTGACTTGTCATGCCTCTCTACCCAGGGTGACATTTTGAGGCTCTGTCTCCAAAAAATAAGTAAATAAATAAATAAAGTAAAATAAAATGGCACATAAACACCAGGGTTTCAAGCACTGAAATCCGAAAAATTTCCTGAGTCCAAAATTGCACATTGGCCAGGTATGGTGGCTCATGCCTGTAATCCTAGCATTCTGGGAGGCCAAGCATTGCTTGATAGGAGTTTGAGACCAGCCTGAGCAAGAGCAAGAGCCTATCTCTACTATGAAAGAAAAATTAGCCAGGTGCTGGTGTGGGCCTGTAATCCCAGCTACTTGAGAGGCTGAGGTGGGAGGATCACATTAGCCCAGGAGTTTGAGATTGCAGTGATGCCACTGCACTCTACCTGGGACGATAGAACAAGACTTGTATCTCCAAAAATTAAAAAAAAAGTTACATTTGGTCCTTGGTATCTTACGGGTTTTGCATCTGACAGTTCAACTAATCACAGATTATAAATATTTGAGGGAAAAAAATCAATAAAAAGTAGTATGACAGTAAAAAACAATATGGTATAACAACTATTTACACAGTGTTTATATTGTATTAGGTATTACAGATAATCCAGAGATTATTTAAAGACTATTGGAGAATGTTTGTATATTATGTGCAAATACTACATTGTTTTATATAAGGGACTTGAACATCCATTGGTATCCTTGGGGGTCTTAAAACTAGTTCCCCACAGATACCAGTGGATAAGTGTGTGTGTGTATGTGTGTGTGTGTGTATGTATGTGTTCTTTTCAGTCGTAATAGATTGTGAATTGAGTCTAGGACTTAGCCTTTGCTGTATATAAAACTCTGCAAGTGCTTACACTGTGTATATAGCCTAGGGTAAGGACTTTTAGTTTATTTGCCAGTAAATCATTTCTTCACATGAAATCTGATTACCATTAAAAGAGAGTCGAGTGCATCAAGCAATTAATTGAATCATACTTTCTTCCTCTCCTGACTGCCATTTTATAGCACCTGTGATGAAAGTCACAGCAATTCCCCAGGATACAGAAAATTATAGATTTTTAGGCACATAAATTATTGATACTAAGTAAAATTAAGTTTACTAATATTTTTATCCTCTAGAAACAGCAGTAGATAGGCAGATCACCTTTCCTTTGTCTCCAGCTCTTAACATTGAAGTGGAACAAAACGGGAAACCGTCCTTGATTGATATGAATGAAGAAATGCAGCACATGGATGTAGAGGAGTCACAGTGTGAGTTAAATTACAGAGCTGTTGTCCATGACGGTACAAGGAGTAGTGATCCAAATGCATCATGTTGGGCAGAGATTTCCTTGTGGCTTGCAAAAACTTGGTTTTGAGAACATGATTAAAAAATAACCTGTAATTCTGCTTTGGCAATATGCTTTAACTTTCAGCTCATCTTTGTGAACACAGCTGCGCTAATACTTGCATTCTTGTTTTAATTTCTTAGAATTTGAAATCAGATCATGGTTTTATAAATTTTTTGAAAATCAAGGTGAAATGTAAAATAATATGGGAATGGAAAGCAAGATAATATATCAGATAATTGATAATAGCTCCTTAGCATGACAGTTCTTATTACAACATGTTCAAAGTATGGTATTTTGTGTGGTGATATTATGTATAAATGGGATGGATATTTGCTAACTACAGATCACATTAAAAAATGATCTAAAAGAAAAATGTGTATTTTTCTTTCTAGGTCTTAGATTATGTCCATTTTTAGAAGATCATAAAGAAGACATTCTGTGTGGCCCAGTGTGGCTTGCTAGTGGCCTTGATCTATCAGGGCATGCTGGGATGCTGACGCTAACAAGCCCCAAACTTGTTAAAGGTGAAGTAATATATTTTATAAAAGCAGAATAAATAATACAGTTATAAAAGAGATTTTAAAGAAAACTGATTTTAAATATATATTTTTGTTTGGAACTTTCATTAGAAATTCCATCAGTTTCCTGTTAGCTGAAGTCATTTCCAGTCATAATAACTGTATGGTTATCTTACCTTACTTTTCGTGTCATAGAGAGTCTTGTTGCTTTTTGGAAAAGCATGAAGAAATGATTATAGGGTGACATAATAGAGCTCTTCCTTGTAAGCAGACAAGAAAAAACTGTCTACCTGAACAATAACTATTTAAATTTGTGTCCATTTCCTTTATAATGTTTTCCCCATACTTACATTACATAGCTGCAGCTGTGGTGCAGGTCTAGTATTCTTCTTCTTCCTCTTTTTTTTTTGTTTGAGACAGAGTCCCACTATGTTGCCCTCTGTTGAGTGCTGTGCAGTCAAAGCTCACAGTAACCTCAGACTCTTGGGCCTATGTGATTCTCTTGCCTCAGCCTACCAAGTAGCTGGGACTACAGGTGCCCGACACAACACCCGGCTATTTTTTTTTGTTGTTGTTGCCATTGTTGTTCAGGTGGCCTGGGCTGGATTTGAACCCATGGCACCATAACCACTGTCCTACGGGTGCCGAGCCAGGTCTAGTATTCTTTACATGAAGTGTTTGTGATCAGAAGGATTGCGCATTTCATATTTCTTTCACATTTCAGAATGTTTGCATTCTACGTAACTGGTTTAGCATCCCTAATTAAAAAAATCCAAAATCTAGAATGCCCCAGTGAACATTTTGTTTGAGCATCATGTTGGTACTCAAAGAGTTTCACATTGTGGACATTTTGAGTTTTCAGGTGAGGGGTCCTCAACCTTTGTGCGTGCAAGTTTTATTGTGCTTTCTTCACCATATTCATTCATTAAGTTGTTGAGAACCTATAATGTGTTAGGCTTCATTCTGGGGTACAGTGGTGAACCAAAACTCATAAAATCTCTTCTCATATTGCTTTTCAGTTTTGTTTGGTGAGAGCGTGAAACCTAAGTTTTTATATGAAAAAAATGTTGATTTTGATGAAATGGAAGATAGAATTACATAGCATGTAATTGGAAACCTTAATAACGTAAAGGTTTTAATTTTCTTTGAATTTACTAAGATTTTTTTTTTCCCCCTCATCATATCCCCTTAAAAATCTTTGCAACTAGATAAGATGATGGCTTAATTTTTGTGTGAGAGTAAAAGGGTGAGAAGTGCCATAGCAATTTTGAAACAACATTTAGAGGGAGAGTCTCATCAGATAACTACAACACAGAATAGCACAGCAAAGAGTAGAGTGTAACGATATCGTGCTAGCACAGTAGGCAGGTAGGTAAGTGGAAAACAGCAGAGGTAGGATTTGTGGTCATGAGAAAATGTTATACCTGCTAAGGTAGGAATAGTCTGGTGGTTTGCTGGCAGTTGTATTAATTAGACGGAGTGGTTTTTTTTTTTGTTGAGAAGGAGTCTCACTTTATCACCCTCAGTAGAGTGCCGTGGCATCACACACCTCACAGCAACCTCCAACTCCTGGGCTTAGGCGATTCTCTTGCCTCAGCCTCCCGAGTAGCTGGGACTACAGGCACCTGCCACAATGCCCGGCTATTTTTCTGTTTTGCAGTTCAGCTGAGGCTGGGTTTGATCCCTCAACCTTCGGTATATGGGGCCGCTGCCCTACTCAATGAGCCACAGGCACCGCCCAATGGAGTTTTTTAACAGTATATTTTACATGTAGATTTTATACTATGATCTCACTTAGTTAAAACAAAATAAAGTACCTACAAGTGATAATGATTTGAGTGCTTTTCTTTGTGCCAAACACAGTGTTTTGGTTAACTCTGAGATAGGTACTATTATTCTCATTTTATTTACATTTGAAGAAGCTGAGCCCCGTGCCTAATTTGTCACATGCCTAATAAATGGCAGACCCATTATTGAGGCCCAGGTGGTGAGTCCAAAGCCTGTGCTGTTTTCATTGTTAATCCTGTTAATGCCAAGTGTGCATACACATTCATGTATTCTTAAGAAGACTAGGTGGATGCGTACTGTGATACCATAGTTGTGTATGGATGGTACCTTAATGACAATTGTATCTTCTTTTCTGTAATTTTTTGGTAGTTCACAGACTCAACAGACTTTCTACCATGAAAATGAACAATGTCATTGGGTGAAAAACATGCCAAATGTTTATAAAAACTAATAAAATATTTCTAACTTACACTATTCATCTAACTCCTGTGGTCTTTGTTTTTTTTCCACCATCATGTGAAGATTGTCCAACTATATTGTACTCAAATAATATAACCTGAACATTCTGGCCTGGTATACTTTTTGTAGAGGTAATTATTTAGCTTGCTTTATGATGATGAATAGCGGCTGACTTCTTTTGTGTTTTATTTATCCTGTCCTCTGCCACTTCTCTAGGTGTGGCAGGAGGAAAATATCGTTCGTTTTTAATCCATGTCAAGGCAGTAAATGAAAGAGGAACAGATGAGATATGTAATGGTGGTATACGCCCTGTAGTAAGACTTCCATCCCTAAAACACCAGAGTAACAAGGGTTACTCACTTGCTTCACTCTTGGCAAAAGTTGCAGCAGGCAAGGTATGGAATTTTCATTTTGAACAGTAATAATGCTGTTTTAAACATTGTAAATCAGATTTGACACACTTTTGCAATGTTTTACTTGAGACTTGGTTGGTTTGTAATTTTTCTTTGCAGTGACTTAAAATGTAATTAAGAAGATGTTTTGAATTAACTTTAACTTTTATAAAGTATATTCAGTAAGGAGTAATTGTTAGCAGGTACTTCCTTTTATTTATTATTTTAGGCCATGATACTTATTTCCTTAGGTATGAGTTTTTTCCTATTGCCTCTACTAATAACTCACAACTTTTTTTGTGTGTGGGGGGATAAATTTGAGAGGATGCAGAAAGAGAAGTTGAGGGGTAATTTTAGAGATACTTCTTACTCTTCATGGTTGATATTTTACAACTAGCAGTATACCATGCAGCAGTTCATAATTTTCTGACCTTGGATTTTCCTGAATTCTGCATGTTTTGTTTCTCTATTATCATTATTCATAAGCAACAATAGCAGCAATATCAGTAACACCAATCATCTTATATTTGTATAGGTCTTCCAATTTTTCAAGGACTTCTGTGTACTTTTTCTGATTTAATCCTCAAACTAATTCTGAGTTAGGCAGAGCAAGTACTGTTACCTCCATTTGTTTATATTGAAAGTGAGTGCACTTTAGCAGTTGGGGAGCTGGCATATCTCATAGTTTATAAATGGTGTAGCTGTAAAGTAGACGCAGGACTTTGGATTTATAATCTTTAATCACTGGGTTATTGCCTTTAAAATAGTGATTGTGCCTTTTTTTCTATATTGTAATTCTGGGTAAAGTTAGTCATTTACTGAATATAAGGATAAAAGCTATCATTTTAATTTGAGATTTATGTTTTGATAGTCATAATTCAATTATTTTCTATTATTTTACAACTTTAATAGTAATTTAGTTTTGTTTGTTTATTCAGTTATTTATTTTTGTATATTTAGGAAAAATCATCTAATACTAAGAATGAAAGTACAAGTGGCACGCGTAAATCTGAAAACCTCCGGGGCTGTGACTTACTCCAAGAGGTCTCGGTTACCATTCGGAGGTTTAAGAAAACCTCAGTTTCTAAGGAGAGGTAATCTCATTTCATTTTCCTGCTCTTACATTTATAAAAGTACAAATCATACCAACACACATACAAATTTAAGAATCTAACTTTTACTTGAAAACTTTTTTTCCTTTCCATTTCTCTTAAGAAATTGTAATCTCAATGAGGGTATGAGTTGTCTTTCTGCTTCATTGGTTTATTCTTGGCGTCTCTACTGCTTTATCTACCATGAATAGGTGAGGAAAGAAATATGCTTTGAAATTATACTCTGCTTAATGTGGTTGGTACGTGTTTTGTAGTTTCAGGCTGAGGCTGAGGTACAAGGATCTATTGGGTCCTGTAGTTTGAGTCCAACCTAGACAATATAATGAGACTCCATCTCCTCAAAAAAGGCTGGGGGGGAGTTATTCTTTGTCAAATTACACCACATTATTATAAACTCCATGTCTTCTAAAATTTTCTACAAAGTACTCCATATGTATTATTTTTAAAAATTAGAAAATGTAATTGTGATATTCGTGATTTAAAATGAAACATGACATGATCAACCAGGTTCTGATTGCCTTAGTTTAATTATGCTATTTTGATTGATAATGTGTTTATATTTTCTTTTTCTGTAGAGTGCAACGATGTGCCATGTTACAGTTTTCAGATTTTCATGAGAAGCTTCTTAATACTCTTTGCAGAAAAGCAGACGACAGTCAAATCACAGAACATGCCCAGAGCCTTGTGTTGGATACTCTCTGTTGGTTAGCTGGAGTGCATTCAAATGGACCTGGGAGGTTCATAATTAATATTTTCCTTATCATTATTGATTGTGTTTTGGATGTTATTATAAAACTTCAAGATAAGTCTAAATGTCTGCTATTGTTTTGCAGCTCAAAGGAAGGAAATGAGAGCCTACTTTCAAAAACACGAAAATGTCTTTCAGACATCGTACGTGTTTGCTTCTTTGAGGCAGGACGAAGTATAGCCCATAAATGTGCCCGATTTCTAGCCTTGTGCATTAGGTTGGTGTGTTTTTAAGTTGAAATCATACTTTGTAGGTTTGCCTGAAGTTTAGTCGGTGATACTGTGTCTGTAGTATAATTTATAGCTGAATAGATGTATAACTTCAGAGAACTTTAAAAGTTGATGAGGCTTATTGAGATTCTTAGCAAGAATTTACAGTTCTTAGGGCAAAATGTCAGTTAAGTAAGCCTATTGATAAAATAAGTCTACTCAACTTTATTGCCCATTAGTAGCACTATAGAAGACTTGGTGAGCCGCCCCTTCCACCCCCCCATCACACACACACACACACACACACACACACTTCACTCCTGTTGTCCCTGGGTGTCCTTTTTTCTCCTGACTCTGACTGGTCTTTTTGTACCATTATATAGATCATTTTTTCTCAACCCTAAAACTTGAACTGCCTAGTATGCCCTTACCCACAGATGTGTTCCGGGAGACCCCTCTGTGGATGGCTGAAACCATGGATAGTACTGAACCCTATATATACATGTTTTTCCTTCAACGTACACACCCATGGCAAAGTTCAATTTATGAATTAGGCATAGTAAGAGATCACAAATAACTAAATAATAGAGCAACTGTAAGAATATAACATAATAAAAGTTACATGAGTGCTATATCCCTGTTAAAATAATCTTATTGTACTATACTTGTTTTTGGCCCACATTTGACCTTAGGTAACTGAAACTGTGGATAGGGTTTCCTACTTCCTGTTGTATTTAGAAAGTCTTTAAGATTAGCTAATGGTCAGTAGTGGTTGTACCTGCTCTTTAGCCCTTTTAGTAAAGATAATGGTTTAATGCTTAAGAAAATAGTTAGAAGGACCCTTAGTCTGATCATGTCCTTCTCTCTTTTGGTATGCCTATAGGGCTTTAGGGCAGATTTTTCTAATCAAGATGAATACATTTTTAAGATTTTAAGTGCTACAGCAGGTTTAGGGTTGAATGTAGACCTTGAGAAATGTCTCTGAAATTTTCTTTTAAAATGCTTTCAGTAATGGCAAGTGTGACCCATACCAGCCAGGATTTGGATCTGTTCTGTTGAAGGCCTTGCTTGATAATATGTCATTTTTACCTGCAGCAGCAACTGGTGGTATGTATGTAAAATTAGTTTAATCACACATAGCTGTCATAGGCAATATCTCACATGTCTACTTAGGATTTTAATGTAATATAATTTTTCTCTGTTATTCCTTTTTTCCCTATACCTTGTAGTTTTCAAAGAAGTTGATAGAATTGTGGTTGGGTAGGCGTGTTCTCTCTGTTCAGTAATATTTCTAGGGAATGTTCAGTGGGCTAGATAAGTAAATACCAGGTCATTTCAGTTCATACATTTTTCTGTATTTCATTAAAATTATTGAGTTGAATTGTTTGGTTCTTTGTTGACTGTAGATCAGACATCACAAACTAAAATGCCAGCAAGTGCCAGGAGATGACATAAATAAGTGAAATGGTCCAGGTGTCACTGCACAGGAACATGTTATAATAAGATTGGCAGGAGCCCTGGAAAACTGGAGTTTCCTCAAAGAGTCTGGTGGTTATTTCAACCCTTAAAAACTCTGTGGAATACCTTTCAAAAATGAATTTAGTTTGAGATAGAAAGTAGAATGATTGTTACCGGAGAGGCTGGGAAGCGGGGCAAAGGGGATGAAGAGGGATAGATGAATGAGTACAACCTTATGATTAGGTAAAAGTAGTAAGTTCTAATGTTCAGTAGCACAGTAGGGTAACTGTAGCTGACAATTCATTGTGTATTTAAAAATATCTAGCCAGTGGCTCATGCCTGTAATCCTAGCACTCTGGGACTTATTTGGTCTTTAGGCTTAATGTTTTTTGTAGACCTTTCTCAAAATCTCCTGTTTTATAAATAACCAACTCATTTAATAAATTACCTCAATTTCATAAAGATTTGGTCTTTGTGGTAAACTAGAAAAAATACTTGGTCAAAATTACTTGGCCAATGACTATTATGTCATCTTAATTTAGCTAGTCACTCTGTATTTACTTGATCATATTTTGACTAACACTGCTGACTGTTAAGAGTAGAATGTTTCAGACTTAGGCGCTCACTGTAGTAGTCTCATGTGTAGAACAGTTTCTTGAGGATTGTTGTAAAGATTGGATGCTTAAATTATGGGGCACTTCAAATACACCATCATGATCATCTTTTTAAATTTTATTTATTTCCCTGAGCCTTATGAGATGCAACAGTTTTATTTTTTCACTGAACCATTTGAGATAGAAGTGATCCTCTTTTAAACTGTATTGGTCGTTATCCAACTGGCAGCATAGAACACCTATATTACGTTCACTTGGTGGCCATTTACCTGTGTTGCACACAGTGTGCTATTTGAAGCTCATTGCCATCCATTGTTTTTGAAAATTTTATTACAGAGAAACAACATTGCAGGAAAGATAGCTTGAATGACCAGTCAGCTCTTTATTTTTTCAGCTATTCTAAAATGTCGCTCAGAGTCATCTTACATTATTTTACAGTTAATGCCTATGTTGACTTGATAAGTCTCTCAAAAGACATATTTGAAATTCTTAGTGTTAGACTATGCCTCGGGGTGTGGTTTATATTGTCAGTGTCATTGTTCTCTGTAATCCCTACAAGGACTTGGTCCTTCTTTGTAAGTTGCCTTTAAAGATTTTCTTCCTGGAAAAAGGAGGTCTCTTCCTAGCAAAAGGAGTTACTCTGATAAATATGTAATGTTAAGTTCTCCTTGTTAGAGAAAAAGGAGGAAGAAAAACCCATTTATTTTTGTCATTTCCAGGTTCTGTCTATTGGTATTTTGTCTTACTGAATTATGTTAAAGATGAAGATTTAGCTGGGTGCAGTACAGCTTGTGCATCTTTGCTTACTGCTGTGTCAAGACAGTTACAGGACAGGCTAACACCATTGGAGGCTTTACTTCAAACAAGGTATTTTAGTATATGCAGTGACTAAGAATGGGCCTTTCTGGATATGTTACCACCTTTACACAAAACTATTATTGAACATATATGTCGATAACACTTTTTCTTGCAAAAGCATTTACTTTATGCTTTACCTTTTCCAAAATGATACTAGTCTGGGGTTTTCCTTTCCATAGTTTTTTCTGAAATTATTCCCTTTAACAGTTTGAGAAGTTCTGAAGCTGATTATTGAGAGAACTAATTAATTATATTTACTACTTAACAGTAGTATTCCTTGCTAATGGGAGAATTGAATGTGATTTTTTTTTTTTGTTAAAGCTTTATAGGTAAAATTGTATAAATTACCTGTAGCCCTTAGCTTGTGTTTCTCGATTAGCTTTTTGTTTCCCAAACTTTTATATGATGAATTAAGGAATAGTAAAAGGGTAGAGTTGAGTTTTTGCTTGTTCATCAACATTTGAAGTAAGCCATTCCTTTACTTAGAGCACTGATTTTTCTAATCTTTTAGATTACACATTTTTATTTTGATGAGATTTTACTCCAAGCCCCTGTGTCATCGTAGTGATTAAGGGGAGAGAGGATACCTGATCATTTCTTCCTTGCTTCATTATGCAGGTACATTAGCTGCCAGCTCACTGAACTCAGCACTTGCTGAGTCTCTGGGCAGTGTCTTTTAGAGTATAGATTGCAGAGAACATAGTTGAAATTCACTGAATTTGATGGTTTAAATCTGTTTAGTGTCCCTTCCTGCCCTGTTAGTCAAATTGCTTTTGAAGTGAAGTAAATATGTAATTTACTAATTAGGCAGCTGACAGGAAAATTATTAGTACCTTATTTTATTTTTCAGATATGGATTGTATAGCTCACCATTTGATCCAGTCCTCTTTGATATGGAGATGAATGGCTCTTCTTGTAAAAATGTATATAACAGCAGCATTGGTGTTCAGTCAGATGAAATTGATTTATCAGACGTCCTTTCAGGTAGTTACTCCTTTTGTTAAAGGAATTTCTGAATGTTACATCTTGGATTTAAATTTTACTTAAACTAGTTACAATATTTTGTCTTTAAAGAACTAAAATTCTTGAGAACTTAACCTTTAACATCTGTGAATCATTAAATCATTTACCTTAATTTCTTAACTTCCCCTTTCACCCTGAAAAAACCCAAGTACATTAAAGTAATCTTTGAAAGCATTGTGAATTTGTTTTACATTGTATCTTGGTGCAGTTTTAATGCTCATAAAAGACTATTTAAAATTGACTTTTATTTGCTATACCTTTGTAATCTCTATAAAGTTAAAGAACTTTATTTCATATTTTAAAATATAAAATTGATATATACTTATTCTAATAGTTTTCTCCTGAGGTAAGCTGTTACACTATTAACATTACGTGTATCTGATACCTTCTGAAGATGGTGCTTTTAGGATTACGTGTATAAAATTATTTGTAGAATATTTTCAGGGCTAAAATTTGATGTTTATTTTTGTTAGATAAAGCAATGATCCTTTAAAAAATTTTCTTCCACATAATTGCACTTATTGGAAATATTGCTAATAAAGGAAAATGTTAGAAAATTTATTTGTAAGCATGTTAAGATAATTACTACTTTAAAAATGTAAGCAAATTTTGGAAGTTAATCTCAGTTTTATTCATTGTAAAGTGAATTGTAAGTTGTAAAGAAAAAAACATAGAAAAACCAAATGTAGAAATATAAATAAAATGTAAAATGCCTCAGCTCCACCCTTCCTGCCCTCTTATGTTACCGTTGTTAACGAGATGTTTAGGTATTTAGACTTGTTTGCCACACATTCTTTAATATTTGTTAACTCTTGCTTTTTAATGACTTATGCGGCCTTGAATATATGTGTCATCTCTCTATTTAATGACGTGGGCTCCAATTACTTTGTGACCATCTCACCATCCTCTCTCTTCTTCTTCTTCTTCTTTTTTTTTTTTTTTAAAGAAACAAAGTCTCACTTTGTTGCCCTCAGTAGAGTGCCATAGAGTCACAGCTCACAGCAACCTCCAACTCTTGGGCTTAAGGGATTCTCTTGCCTCAGCCTCCCGAGTAGCTGGGACTATAGGCACCCGCCATGATGCCTGGCTATTTTTTTGTTGTTGTTGCATTTTGGCTGAGGCCGGGTTTGAACCCACCACCTGTGGTATATGTGTCTGGCGCCCTACTCACTGAACCAGAGGTGCAGCCCCCATCTTCTCTCTTCTTTAAGTGGCACATTAATTAGCCATTGCAATTTATAGTTGGAACTGGGAGGAGAAACTAGAACTAGAGGTACAGATTTCTTCAGAATATAGTAAGACAGACAGAATGAGATTCCTTTGGGTGAAAGTGTAAGGAAAAGACCACAGTATCACACCAAACTTCAAGGCAGTCATGTTTACTAATGCTCAGTAAAAAAGTCTTAGAAGGGACTTAGAAATCATGGTATGTCTCTGTAGGAATGTCTCATTGTCTTAGTACTCGTCATTAGTCCTCCTGTAGCATTCCTTTTTTCAGTTAATGATAGCAGTGGCACAAGACAGAAATTTGAATGTCATCCTTAATATGTGTATCTCTTCACTTTGAGGCTATCACCAGATCCCACCTGTTTTCCTACCAGTGTATACGTAGTTGTTCCTTGCTGTCTGTGGGGGATTGGTTCCAGGAATCCTCCTCAAATACCAAAATCTGTGGATGCTCAAGTCCCTTACATAAAAATGGGGTGGTGTAGTATTTGCAAATATTCTCCTGTATACTTTAAATCATCTCTAGGTTACTTATAATACGTGATACAGTGTGAATGCTTGGTAAATAGTTGTTATGCTCTTACTTAGATAATGACAAGGAAGGAAGTCTGTACATATTTAGTACAGATGAAAGGAACCCTTTTTCCCCCTGAATATTTTCAGTCTGTGTTTGGTTGAATCCATGGTTGCAGAGGATTCATGAATCCAGCCAAATACCGAGGTGCCAATTGTATTTCACGTCTGTTCATTACATTATTTCCCATGAGTGCAGGTCTACAACCCAAGCCACAGACATTTTGAACTTGGAGACTACAGTAACAGTTTCAAACTGGTCTTTCTTCATGTTTCTTTGCTTCACTTCAGTACATTCTCCATATTGCAGTGACCATGATATTTTTTTGAATGCAAACAATCACTTTTTTCCTCTCTCCTTAAAATACTTTTCATGTCTTCCCTTTAAAGTTCTAAGTCTCTACTGTGCCATATAAAATCCTGTGATTTTTATATGGATTTGGCTTTTCCCTTGCCACCTTATCTTTTGCTATTAGAATTTTGGTGAACTTGTATCTTCCATAACACCCCACTATGTAAAGACACTTTGGGATGTGATGATAGGAATGAGTGTCATTTTCTGATATTGTGTAATGAAAAGTGTTAACAATTGGGTACAGTGATGAGTCAGTATTTTCCAAATGATCAATGCATGATAGTTCAAAAATATTCCTTGATATGAACTTAATATAACAAGAGTTTGAAAAGTTCATTGATAAGATTTCAGATACCATATTGTAACTAATCTTTATGTAATTCCCACTTGTCATGTTTTTGAATATGCAAGGCTATTAACACCTTTCTTTCCAACTACATATTTGTGTTGGATCATATTTTTTTCACATGCTTCTCCCACAACCCAGCATATTGCAGCACAGTGAATGCAGAGGAAGATAGGAAAATTGAGCTGTCCTCTCATAAACCAGATTTTCAAGAGAATTTTAAATTGGTAAAACACTGTCACCCTTCTCATTATATTGATTTTAGAAAAATAGTTATTTTCATCAAATTGTGCTCTTTAAAATACTTAAACGAGTTTATAATCATTATTAAATTTCCCTATCTTCAAATTTCTACTTTGGTATAAATCAGTATAGTCAACATAAACAGAAGTTTGGGCTCTTAATATTTTAAAGCTGTGTATTTTTCTGGCCTTATTTTTCTTTCTTTTCCTGAAATGTGCTGTGTTCCTTCTTACTGCAGGGATTTCACTCCTATTTTTTCTGTCTGGCTTCTGCCACTTCAACAAAATAAATAGTAGAAATCTCTTATTCTTCCTAAGAATCTCGTCATTTAATTAGGGAAGCATTTTACCGCCTCTCACTTTGGACTCTTGGCTCCTGGACTTATCAGTCCTTTTAATTTCTCTTAAGTAAAACTTTGCACTTAAAAAGAAAGTTCAGTTATATGCTTGTTTAGTGCCTAACAACCACTAACACAGAGTATGTAAACTTCATGAGGACTAGGGCCTGTCTTTTTACTCTTTTATCTCCCAAGTCTTTCTTTTCTTGAGTAAGTGCCTACTCAGTGGTTTCTTTTTTGTTGTTGTTGCTGTTGTTTTACATGCCAGGCCCTATGCTGGCTCCCAGTAGCACTGTGGAAAAAAATTAAGACCGTTTCATCTGGCATTCAATAGTTCTTCAGTTGTTGATGACACTTTTTACATATTACTGTTTTTTTCATCTCTGGATTCTGTTTTACTTTGTCTTTTAAGGAATTCTGATTAAAGGAGTGCTAATTCTAGAAAAAATGAAAAGTAGTCAATACAATCCTGTTCTTCCAAACTGTGTACATAGTTACCGTGAATTATTTTGTTTTTCTGGGCTCAAGTGATCCTCCTGTCTCTACCTCCTGAGTACACAGATCACAGGCATACCCTACCATGCCTCGCTAATCTTTTAAATTTTTTTTGTACTGATGGAGGGTGCCTCCTTATGTTGCCTGTGTTGGTCTCTAACTCCTGGGCTCAAGTGATCCTTCCACCTTGACTTCCCAGAGTGTTGGGATTAAAGGTGTGAGCTCCCACACCCACCCCATGTGAAGTCTTTGATGTTCTTCTTTCCATTTGTCTTGCTGTGGTTTTATTGGTCACGTATTTGTGGCCACGTGGTTTTCTTTTTCTTTCTTTTTTTTTTTTTTTTGAGACAGAGCCTCAAGCTGTCACCCTGGATAGAGTGCTGTGGCATCACAGCTCACAGCAACCTCCAATTCCTGGGCTCAAGTGAGTCTCCTGCCTCTGCCTCCCAAGTAGCTGGGA
>CAUYRH010032676.1:0-34997 GCA_963574655.1 Perodicticus potto | reverse complement strand
AAAAAAAAAAAAAAATATTCACTCTCTAGGTCTAAATTATTCTTCAGTTTTTAGTTATATTTTCATCAGATTTTTTACATTTATAACAAGGGATATTTAAATCTTTTGTTTTAAAAGGCATCTTTAAATAATTACATATTTTCTGCCAACAAGCTTTTTTTTGATCTTTCTAAAAAAAATAGTGTACCTGTAATTGTGCTATTCTTATCGGCATAATGTTTCACTTATTTGATGATTGAATGCTATTAATATTAGCATTAATAGCTTTTCAACGGTAAATTAAATTAAAATAACATTTAACACCCAAAAAAAAAAAAAAAAAAAAAAGATATAACATTTGGAGAAGAATATGGAGACTTGAGAATTTCATGAAAGCTTTTATAACAGATGAAGGCCCCTTGTGCATGTTGAACAGTAAGACCATCCCTCTGTTTAAGCCACTTAGGAAAGCAGAAAAGTCTAATGGATTTTCTGCATATTGTCAAAAGCTCGTTCTCTTTGGAGAGCCTGGGTTAAGTGACACTCTTCACGCTTGCTTTTAGGACATCAAATGGTATTTTTCTCATTTTTCTTGAGGTAACATCTGACTTTGACCAACACGGAGTAGTAATATTAGCAGACTGTGGAGTTTGCAGCTCATTCAATGAACATTGACCAAACACCAACTGTATGCCAGACACTGCACTTCCTAGCACTGTCAGTGAAGTTAGTAGCATTTTTCTGGTAATGGCGTCACAGCACTAAGGTTGCTAGCAGTGGGTGGTGATAAGATTGGGTGTGAGAAAGGTGAAAGAATCACAAGATAAAGAAATTAAATCAGGGAACCTTGTAGCATAAGAGGAGTTGACTCTTACTCCCTAGGTTTGTGACATCATTACTCAATCTGTCAAATATTTTGTTGATGTTGGGGTATTCTCTTCCCCCACAAATCCAGAATTTTTCCAGTTTTGGTCAATGCCCGAGCCATCAGGCCAAGTGCTATTTTCAGCTCCGGCAGCTCCCTTGTTTTGCGAGTTAAGCCCAGACAGGAAACCACCCAGTCTGGGAGGATTCAGTTAGATTCCCAAAGAGCACGCAAGCTCAGGTGCAGGACCTTCAAGGCTGTAAGGGATGCTCCAGTTAATCACACACGGCCTAGGAAGCGAACAGGCAGGCATTGTTTTCTCCACAGGATGAAAGCTATTTAGTGTGTGTGTGTTTTCTCTAGATAGATATATAGAGATGTGCATATACACGTGTGTATGTACATAAATTTAAGAGCTGGATCTACCTGGTCTTGCGGCTCCTCTCTGTGCAGACCAAATAGAACCCCCATGGATTTCCACAGGGAACTGATACAAAGATTAGACGCAGTTTTATTTCAGGAAGATCTTTTCTTTTGATTTGAAGTACTGCTGATTAAAATTTCGTGAGTATGAGGGGAAGAATACCCAGCCGATTTTGTAGACTGGCAAAAATGTTGCCGTGTGCAGACCTTGGGTTTAGATGGGGAGCTTATCTTAGGCTCCAGCTGAGGACGTCTGTCAGGTGTCCTTGGTCCCACCTGTGCCTGTGGTGGCTTCAGAAATAAAGGGGCAGAGGCAGAAGAGAGCAGAAGTCATCAAATTACCTAGAAATGTGTGCAATATTTAGGATATACTTACACTAAAAGGTCTACTCAGTATTTACCTGGAATTCTAATTTAACCAAGTTTCCCGTATTTTACCTGACAATTCTATCATCGATACTCATCACCCACTCACCTTTATGCCTTGATTTCTTCCCAGATACTCTTCAACTGTTTGACCTTTCTTTCTTTCTTTCTTTCTTTCTTTTTTTTTTTTTTTTTTTGAGACAGAGCCTCAAGCTGTCACCCTGGATAGAGCGCTGTGGCTTCACAGCTCACAGCAACCTCCAATTCCTGGGCTCAAGCGAGTCTCTTGCCTCTGCCTCCCAAGTAGCTGGGACTACAGGCGCCCACCACAACGTCCGGCCATTTTTTGGTTGCAGCCGTCATTGTTGTTTGGCGGGCCCGGGCTGGATTCGAACCCACCAGCTCAGGTGTACGTGGCTGGCGCCTTAGCCCGTTGAGCCACCGGCGCTGAGCCAGATCTTTATTTCTTCACTGGGTCTAGCTCAGAGTTGGCAAAAAAAGCAGATCATTTATTAAATGTTCATCGGATGAAGGCATGAATGGATTATAAATAGAACCCAAATCTTTCATTCCTCTAAGGTCCATATTTTACATAAAATGTCCAATGCGAAGTTAATTGAGGGACTAAGTATCAGTGAGACCTTTCAGTTACATGAGTTCACATTGGACTATTTAACAGGGGAGTTAGTTTCTGCCTGTGGCATGTTGATACTTGAATTGGGGCAAAGTACTCTACTTGAGAGAGCACCAAGAAGTTTTACTAATCAGGAATAGCAAACATTTATTGAAGACTCCCTACAGGCATAGATATGTGTATATATATGTGTGTGTGTGTATATACATACATATATATATGTATTTTTTTTTTGGCTGGGGCTGGGTTTGAACTCACTACCTCTGATATATGGGGCCAGTGCCCTACTCCTTTGAGCCACAGGTGCTGCCCCCCCCCTTTTTTTTCCTTTAAACAGAGTCTCACTCAGTAGCCCTGGGGTTGAGTGCTACAGCAACCTCAAACTCTTGGGCTCAAGTCTCAGCATCCTGAGTTATGGGGACTACAGATGCCCACCAAAATGCCCAGCTAAGTTTTTTTTATTATTTTTAGTAGAGATAGGGTCTCATATTGTTGCTTCCAAACTCTTTAGCTCAGGTGATCCACCTGCCTCAGCCTCCCAGAGTACTAGGATTACAGGAATGAGCCACTGCACCCAGCCTTGTATATGTACGTTAACATTTAATTCTTACAAAACCTTACCAGGTAGGAGTTCAGTGTTCTTTCACAGATGAGGGATAGTAGGCACAGAGAAGTTAAGTCATTCGTCCAAGATCACTCAGCTATTTCATAGCATGGGAGTTTGAAGCCAGGCAGTCTGGCTCCTAACCTGGTCTCATAACTGTTCAGCTACACAGCATTCCAAACATGATTATACCACATATTCAACTATGTTGACTCCACAGCTCTTGCTTTGGGAAATAAACACATCCCTTCTGATTATCAGTGGCCCTTCCTCTACTTGCAGCACTAGTTATGAAAAGACCCCGATAAGCAAGGTCTTCACCCTCGGTTCACCCTCTCCCTCTCCCTCTCCTTCTCACGTATATCTCTTGGCCAGTGGTGCAAATGTCTTTCCAAAATGGTGACACCAAGGCAGAAGGGAAATTCCCAATGGAAGTTATACCTCAAACTGAGAAGCTTCAATAAACGTTATCCCCTAAACATATAACCTCTACACCCTTTTCCAGAGGAGAGGATGAAGTAGAAAAGCTGGAACAACTAATACAGTGTAAGAAGACTTTTTTAAAAATTTATTTCAAAATTTGTGCTTGTGCGGTGGGAGGAATGGTAATCCGAGTACAGATTTCTCATGGAGACTCATGTCCAGTCAGTAAACAGAGACCCAGAAAGCTGGACATAATTCACTTTATTAACGATGACTCAGGGGATCTCAAGTGAGTCATAGCATCTATTTTTTGGGGGGGGGGAATATTTGGGGGAAGTTTCTTAAAGTCATTTCAGGTAGAGAGCTATAAAAGTATCCAGCATCATGCTGTTTTATCTGCATTTGATAGAGACGTAATGTGTCTTTATTATCCAATTTAAAACTAATATTTTTGGTGATGACAAGTTGAGAAGATTGGATTCACAGAACTGAAACTGGAAATTATCAACTGGGAAAATCTAATGCAGCTTGACTGATGGCTGGAAGGAACAGGGATAAGGTTGAATTAGCAATTTGGAAGGCCAATTCATCAGCTGTCATGAGCCAGTTTTAAGGGGAAAAAATAAAGTGTTAAAGCATAAGTTCCCTCAGTTAGAAAGAAGGAAAAGTACAAAAAAAAAAAAAAAAGAAAAAAGAAAAAAAGAAGAAGCCAATGGCTTAGCATTAACAGACATTTCCAGAGAAGATTGTTCAAAGTATATCCTAAGATACTTTTTTCACAATTACTTTCAAAGACACAAAATAATTGTTCACCTGTAATGATTTGGGTGACATTTTCATGAGGCAGATAGGGATAGCCAGAATGATGCTTTCTTCCCTACGATTCTTTGAGTTTCAGGTCAATTTGCAGTATTAGTTTCAGTTCCATCATTTGCCCACATCTACCCACAACTCCCCACTAGGTTTTGATATTCTGGAGCTTAAAAAACACAGCAGAGCAGAGGGTGAGAACTACTTTAGGAACACTGAAAAACACTGGCACCAGCTCTGGGTATCACTGCCCTGTGCTCCTCAATCAAACTTTCCAGTTACCGTCAGGAACAAGAGAAATGCCTGCCCTCTTTCGTGGCCCCCACCCAGGCCGTCATGTACTGCCACAGTCAGGCCAATGATTACAAGCAAATCCAGCACAGAGTACAGTGGGACATGCACTCCGGGCATGTTGCCAGCCAGGTCTATGAACCCGTTGCATCTCGTCAACATCTAAAATCTCATTTTACTCAAAGCAAAAACTCTCAGCTTATCTCCAGGGTGGAGGCGAGGAGAAATACTCAAATCAGACTCAAATAAAAAGATTTCAGAGTCTCTCTGCCCATCAAATAAGGATAGTATTGGGTAACCTTATCCAAGTGGATGTGACCAGTGGGGACCATGCTTTATGCTTTGGGTATAATGTGCTCTTAAGTCAAAATAATAACTCATTAGGAAATATTGAGAAGATGTCACCCAGGAATCACTGGTAAAGTAGAGAGATAGAGGATGAGAGAGGAAAAAGAAAAGAAAAAAAAAAGCAACTCCAGAGCACCAGGGTGGAGAGGTTAACTGAAGTCTTGCTCTGATTGAAACTCTGAACCTCTGCCAGGCCATGTGAAGCTTGCCGTTGTTGTTTTTTAAGTCTCCGTTTCATTAAGACCAGGAGTTGGGCAAGGTTCCCTCCTGATCATAGAGCCAATCTGCCTCTCGGTTATTGCTACCATTGAGAAGAAAGGAAAAAAACATACTTGGCATCGCAGCTTAGACAAACTTACATTTCATTGTGGAAGATTTGTGTTTGTTCAACTTTACTCAGTTCCACTCTGTTCCAGCCAAATAACTTTTTTCTCCTTCTTCCTCATTTTAGTAAGGACCAAAAGGAAAAGGGAAGAGAGAGATAGAGAGAGAAGAGAGAGAGAAAGAGGGTAACACAGATAGAGAAATACAGGCTCCCAGCCTCTGTTCAGTTTTGCTCAGCCCTTTTGAACATGGTACTCTCCCTATGTGTGTACAAATATTTGCAATTTGGATTAAATTTATTCCTTGATCACCAGTGGTTTCAAATATAGAGAGAAAATAAAGACCCATTATGTCTTAGTTGTTTTTTTTTTTTTTCCCAATAAAAAACTTTATATGTGGCTGAATTCAACAGAAGCAGGACTGTTTGGTCCCTACCCTAAACATAAACCCCTGTTTCTAAAATACCCAAAGAACCTCCTTTCAGACCAGTTGTATGGTCCCTACCCCAAACATAAACCCCTGTTTCTAAAGTACCCAAAGAACCTCCTTTCAGATCAGTTATATCCTAGTTTACACTGTTTCTGTCTTGGTGCTTAAAAAGAATTTCAAAGGAATTCTTCAGGCCGGACCAATTGAAGACAATAGTTATGCCCAGAGGTGCCTGAAGATCTTGTGATCAAATGATTCCTGGCAAGTCCTATTTGTGCTTAATTAGTGTACTTGCCAGGGGGGACAAGATAATTCCTATTTCAGGATGACTTTCCCTTATCAAGTTGTGGTCCACAGAGAAAGAAGGACAGCAAACCTGGAAAACAAAAAGCTCATCATGGAAATTGGAAGTAGCTAAGACTGTAAGGTTTAACAACAACAACAACAAATCAAACTCTAAGCAAATGAAGTGGGCTGCAGGACTGCAGTTGAAACCAGAACCAATTGCCCAAGCACCTTATCAGGTAGGATCCGAGCCTTGAGATAGAGGTAAAGTGAGGGAAGTAAGCCAGCTCTAAAATCAGATCCTTGGAGCATGCAAATCTACCCTTCTCAGGTTCGTAGGCATTTAGAAAAAGTCTGCTGCATTTGGAATTATTTGACTTAAGAAAAAAATGGTGACTATTGACTTCATTTTCCTTAAAAGTATAGATAGATATGTGTACATGTATCGCTCTACAAATGCACATTCCAAATAAATGAGGAAATGATATAATTAGTTTAGCATGGTGATTGCAGCCACTTGAATGAACAAAGAAGAAGAGAAGAAGAAAGATCTAACTGCTTGTTTCTGGCTGTTTAACGAAGGAACTAAAAGAACTCCACTCAGGTTTGCGCCGTTCATGCCTTCTGCTTTTGGAGATTGAACTTCTTCTATCCTGATTAAAAAAAAAAAAATGACCAAAATTGGTTTGGTCACATCTCTGAATCACAGAGCATTTCAGAAAATGTTTGGACTATTACCTGATATTTGTCCTACCCAGGCGGAAAATGACAACTGGGTAGGGGATGGAGGGGGAAAAAAGTAGAAAGAGGGAAGAGAGTAGGTGGGGAAAGAAGGGGAGGAGCTGGAGAGGGGGAAAATAAAAAAAAATTAAAAGCACATCATGGTTCATGAAGAGAGGAGGCTCTCCAGGGAGCAGTGGCTCGCACCTGTAATCCCAGCACTCTGGGAGTCTGAGGCAGCAGGATCCCTTGAGCCAGGAGTTTTAGGCCAGCCTGAGCACAAACGAAAACCTGTCTCTACTAAATAGAAAAATTAGGTGGGTGTTATGGTGTGCACCTGTAGTCCCAGCTACTCATATGGCTGAAGCAGGAGGATCACTGGAGCCAGACGTTTGAGGTTGATGTGAGCTAGACTAAAGCCACCGCACTCTAGCCTGAGCCAACAAAGCGAGACTCTGTCTCAAGAAGAAAAAGAAAAATAGGCGATGCATTTCTACCCATCATCATCAAGAAATTGCTACCCCAATCCCGATCTCTTCACCCCTGCAATATGCATGCCTTAGATCCAGAAATTTTAAGCCACTTACCTAATGAATGATTCGTATCTGAGATCAAACACAGGCTACATGTATGTAGTCCATTCAAATGAACTTAAGAAGGATAGAAGAACCCTGTAAGCTCTCTTGATTCAAATGGAACCCCAAATCCTTTTCAATTCCTTAGGAGACTCTGAAGAACTGAGGCGACAACAGCAGTGAGACCTCCCGCATTTTCAGAGGACATAAATGGTAGGTGTGGCGCGTTCTTTTTCCTCAATGAATGTGACTATATAAAAGTTATAAAATTTTCTTGACCCACATTAGCAGAGAAATTGCAGAGCAGAAATTCCTAAAGAACTGGCACTTAACTAATAATCATAAGTCAAGGAGACAGGTGTGAACTTGATCAGAGCTGGGTGACTCGTTAAGCAAGCCGTTCCATCCCATGCACACAACTCCATTGAACGCAGAGCAACTGTGTGCTGAAATAAAACAGAAACCAGAGATGTCTGAGCCACACATTTCCTGGGTGCCTCCTGCTCTGAGCTCAATGTCGTTCCTAGTAAACTGGTGGTGCATCAGGGGGCTATTAAAATATTCCTCTGGCTGCAGGGGGGCTGCAGAAAAAGCTGACAAACAAGACAGGCATGCTTGTTGTTTTTACAAATTTTATATCTAGGAGGTGAGAATTGTTTTTCAGCAAAGGAGCCTAATTATGTCAAGTACTAGGAAATGAAATGGGATGTCTCCAGAGCGTAGGGCAGAGGGACCTGCTCTTGCAAAAATCTTATTTCCCATTCACACTTAAAAACTAACAAAAGTGACACAAAGAAGAAGCCGAGGCTCCGTGCCTGTAGCTCAAGTGGCTAAGGCGCCAGCCACATACACCTGAGCTGGCGGGTTCGAATCCAGCCCAGGTCCGCCAAACAACAATGATGGCTGCAACCAAAAAAATAGCCAGGAGTTGTGGCAGGCACCTGTAATCCCAGCTACTTTGGAGGCGGAGGCAGGAGAATCGCTTGGAGGTTGGAGGTTGCTGTGAGCTGTGATGCCACGGCACTCTACCTAGGGTGACATCTTGAGGTTCTGTCTCAAAAAAAAAAAAAAAAGAAGAAGAAGCCGAGTGTGAAGAGTGGTGGAGGTTGATTGACTCCTTGGATTTTTCATGTTTGTCCTGTTCTAAAAGAACATTTTTTTCCTCTCTCTAAGTAGATCCCATGCAGTGTTCTTTTGAGAAAACAGAATTATCAACAGAAAGTAGATGGAATTTCCAGAATAGTAAGTCAAAACGAGGCATCTACCATCAAGCCATGGAGGAACCATTGGTAAATTTCTGCCACAGATGGGAAGGATTCTCTCTGCTTATGTCATGGTGAAAGGACGTGGGGTGACAGAGGTAGAACCTCCCCCAGAAGCTGGAGGCAAATGCCTGCTGTCTTTATTGCCATTCTCAGGAGCCCACATCCTGTTTTCTCCCAGGCTCTGAACTCATCTGCATAGCCAGCCCAAGTCAGAATGCTCCTTCCAGCTTGGGTCTTCCGTGCTAGAGTGGGAAATATTTTAATAGCCCCTTGAGGCATCATCGGTTTACTAGGAAGATGTTGAACAAGAGGGGCCCACCTGCTGCTGACTTTGCACTTTGAATTTCCAAATGCAGGAAAAAATTAAAGCCATCAACCCATCTTATCCAGAAGGACCGAGACCAGAACTCAAGCTTCCTGATTCCTTGTCCAGAGTTCTTTTCAGAGTCTTTATTTTTGTGTCTGTGGGTAGCAGGGGGAAAAAATAAATGCACTTTCTCCTTTCCAGATTTGAGGTTAGTAAAATATTATGTGCCTCTGTTTAAATTGCAGTGTCACTTTATACAATATATTTGTATTATTAAAAATCCACCAAGTTAAATGACCGATAAAATATGTGATATGGCACCAGACAATTGCAAAGTGGGTTTAAGTGCATTTCCAACACCTGATATCACAGAATCTCCCCCTGAGGACCTCGAAAATGGCAAGGTTTTAGTTACCAGAACAAGAATCGTCTTTAAACACATGCAAAATGTATCTTACCTAATATAGGCCGTATGTGGTTAGGCTGCTGTTTCTTGTTTAACTGCCCTCATTCAGAGCTCCAAGGGCTCGTAGGATAGAGTCACTAATTGCAGAATTGGAAAGGTTATCCAGGCCAAGCCTTTAGCAGGTGCTTAAATTCCTCTAGTATTAGAGGTCTCACTGCCTCCTCAGCAGCCCACAAGACAGCTTTGCCTATGAAGAGCTGTGATCAAGAAAAGCACCAATAAAGAAAAAAAACAAACAAATAAAAATCCAACCCAACCTCAATGTAGAGAATAAGCAGATTGCAACAATACAGTACAGTTTTGTATGAGGATAGTCAAATAAAGAAATTATCTATTAAATAAATAAGGCATTGCCATTAAAGTGGAGTGGAGCCACCATGGGGCTACTATACCAAGTTGTTAGCATAAGAAATATTTATGCCAGGTGGGGTGGTTCATGCCTGTAATCCCAGCACCCTGAGAGGCCAAGGCAGGTAGATCGCTTGAGCTCAGGAGTTGGAGACCAGCCTGACAAGAGCAAGACCCCGTCTCTACTAAAAATAGAAAAACTAGCTGGGCGTTGTGGGGGCCGCCTGTAGTTCCAGCAACTCAGGAGGCTGAGGCAACAGGATCACCTGAGCCCAGTGGTTTGAGGTTGCTGTGAGCTGTGATGATGCCATGGCCCTCTTCCAGAGTGACACAGTGAGACTCTCTCAAAATATTATATATCTATATCTATATCTAGTCCTATATATATTGAGTACTTGAAAATTACCTAGCAACGCTTTGGCACTGGGGATAAAACAAGAAATAAAATGGACTATGTTCTGGTGCCTCGTGACGGGACAGCTTGTACACACATAGCTTGCATGAGTAATAAAGACAAATGGCACATCTTAGTGTTACATGCCAAGAATCGTTCCAGACGTCTCATGCACATTAATGTATTTGAGCCACACAATGACCCTTTGTGGAAGGGACTTTCATGACTCCTGGTGCACCCCTCTATGTGACAAAACTGAGATGTCTCCCCCCAAGTCGCACTGGTAGTGTTTGATGGGGCCGTGCTGTGCACCCAGGTGGACTGACTTCAAAGCTTTGTCACTTCGCCACCAGGCCCAATTGTATTTTTAAAAAAGGAAGGAAGGAGCAAGCTTGTTTGATCATGGAGGCAAAACTCCTCGGAGGGAGGGGTGAACCCTAAATTTAGGGTAGGCTCTATCGAGGCTTTCCGGAAGAGGTAACTCTGAGTTGAGGCGTGAGTCGGGCAGGAAATAGATGAAGGTGGCTACAGGCGGAGGGAGTAGAGGGAGGTGCTTCTGTGAGAGGCAACAGCACATACCCAGGCCCGGGGGGTAAGGCAACCCGACATGGGCAGAAATAGAAAGAGCACAGTGGACCCCTAAGGACAGCAGGGCCTGAGTCCAGCAGAAGCCAGAGCGTGACACAGATGGAGATGAACCTGCTGCGTGTTCCCGCTGTTGTTACTTAGACCATTTCTTCATTTGTAAGGTAATTCATTTACTTGACAGTTATGTATTTACTAAGGTGTGTTAGCCCACAAGGGCTCCATCTACAGTGCCCCCGCCCCAGGCTGTTCACTAGGATGACGTGAGGACCTGGAGGACCAAGCAACGGCTAAAGAAGCAGCATAGCTTTGAAGATGGAAGACAATATTGTAAATGGGCCATTTCTTTCCAAATTAATTTATAATTAATCTATATGATTGATGTGCGCCAATCCAAACACCTAAGGTACACTTTGAAATTTGAAAGAGTGATTCTAAAATTTATCTAGGGGAAAATGTGCAAAGATAACCAGTCAATTATTGGAAAACAGATACAAAAATCTGGGGTAGAGAACTACCAGATAATATAATCTATCTTTGAGCCATAATAGCTTTACAAAGAGGTAACTGGCTGTCACATGACAGACACCCCAAACTTAAAGCTAGTGTTTGTAAAAAAAAAATGATTTGAAATTCTGTAATGATGGAGGAAAACCGAACATGGTGTGATTATTAATTTCCTTCATTGTTAATAAGGTCAAACATTTTTCATATGTGTATTGGCCATTTGTACCTTTCCTTTTGTGAATTGTTCATTCTCTTTGTCCATATTTCTATTCCCTAGAGTTTAATTCATGGATTTGTTGATCTTTACGCACCAAGAACACTAAGTTTGGGTGGCATTTATTTGTTGCAAATGAACCCCATCCTTTGTTTTAACTATTTGACGCACCTGCTGACTTCTCCTCAATTCATAGCTCTCTGCAGCCCTGCTGCACACGCCTGGGTACTTGTACATGCACAATTGCTTACCGATGTCACCATTCTCCCTCTCCACGGGGACAACAAAGAGAATGGGACAACTTAATTCAACAAGCTTTACCATGGTGCACTTTTGGGGGGATCCTATATTAGCCAAAGAATGACACGGAGACACAACATAGCTTTTTCTTCCCCACTACTTGGGAAAACACATCAAAACGAGAACATTTGAAACATGGGTGTCATCTAAAGCAAATTTCCTAGATAAAAAATATTTGCACTTATAATTTACCCTCTTTCCGTTATCCATCCGTGACTATTTAAAAAGGGAACCTGTGCTTGCTTGTTCTCTAAAGATTATTGCTATCCAGAGCCAGTGATATCTGAGAGTGGGCATGTAGCTAAGTGAGTAGCCTAACTCTCCACATGTCTCATATCTGGGTAAATAAACAAAGAAGTCTCCCAGCAAGACACTCATTCACATCACTATATCCCGTGTCTGTGACTCTCCCGCCCTTGGAGTTGATTGACTTCCAGCCTCAAAGCTTCTCCCCGGATGGGATGCCCGCTGGAATCCTGGATTACAGCATGTGGTATATTTATCTAAAGAAATATGAGCTGCGGGTACAATGAGCAATGCCTTGCCACAGACACCCCATCCATCTGCTGAAAATAATCAATCTCTGAAAATAAAAATCCAGGGAAAAGTTAAATGTGGGTGCATGCTGAGGATTAGCGAGGGTAGAGCAGCAGTTATTTTATTGACTTAGAATCAGGGCTTGGGAAGGGATTGGGTCATTTACCATTGGTCTAAAAAGATGCATTTGTTATATAGAGCGTGGCGTTTCAGTCTGCACAGCAGCCAGGCAGATTATTCAGGGTCTCCTCTCGCATGGGAAATGACGCATTCGTCAGGGATGGCTAATCATTCTTATTCCTGAACCAAACTCGTGCTTCAGATTGGTCAGCTTGGTTAAAGGACCTTCACACCATCATGTGGTTCCACATGGTACCCATAACCTTGTCTGAAAATAGTATTAATAACGATTATAATAATAAGGGTAATAGCGTGCAACATTCACTGAGTGCCTATGATAGGCAAGGAAATTTCATAGTAACTTTCCTCAGGACCCTTTGAAGTAGTTATTATGACCTCCATTTTATGGACCCACCATTAAACCAAGACAAAGAGAAGATGTCACTGGAGAATTATGGAAATGAAAATTTGAACCCAAGCTTCTGTGACTGCAAACCCAGCCAATCTTTTTTTATTTTTCAGTTTTTTTTTTTTTGCCAGGGCTGGGTTTGAACTTGCCACCTCTGGCATAAGGGGCTGGTGCCCTACTCCTTTGAGCCACAGGTGCTGCCCCAGACCCAGCCATTCTTAAGGCAACAATAGCACTCCACTAGGAAGTTAGGCCAGATGGGGTTTTTATTCCAGTTACAATTTTCCTGTGGGAAAAATAAGAAATATCGTCCAGCTTTAATAATGCTGATCACAGATTGATGGGGCATTAGCTAAGTAGGAGGGGGAGAAATGTTCCCAAAGGCTGTGTTTCTCCCGGGGAGTCAGAAGAAAATCCGCCGAGCATTATCAAGTTTAGGAAGAGCACGTGAACAGCCGTGTCCATTTCTCCCTGGGCAAGACTTTTTCCTGGAATTTGCATTTGTACGCTCGCTCATGGGAAGAACTGCCTGAGCCATCACATTCTCCCAACACTTCTCAACTTAGGTCAGAACAAATTTAGTACCAAAGAGAAGAATCCAGTTTAGCTGAAAAAGGACACACAAAAAGAAAAAGAATGAGAAGAATTTGAAGCAAAAAGTGAGAAGTGGCATAAGCTCTACAGTCAGCTGTGAAAGCAGACTCTTATTTAGAAATCTAACTTTTTGTCTTAGAGATGAAATTGGAGTAATAATAGAACCTTTTTATGAGGTTGTTGTCTGGACTTAATGAGATAAAGCAAATAAAAGCATTTGGCACATTAAAAAAGACTCTGTGGGCCAGGCGTGGTGGCTCACAGCTGTCATCCTAGCCAGGACTTTGGGAGCTGGGCAGGTGAATCGCTTGAGCTCAGGAGTTTGAGACCAGCCTAAGCTAGAGCAAGACCTGGTCTCTAAAAATAGCTGGGCTTTGTGGTGGGCGCCTGTAGTCCAAGCTACTCGGGAGGCTGAAGCAAGAGGATCACCTGAGCCCAAGAGTTTGTGGTTACTGTGAGCTAGGTTGATGCCATGGCACTCTACTGAGGGCAGCAAAGTGAGAGTCCTTGTCTCAAAAAATAACTAAACGAATAAATAAGTAAACAAATAAATATGAAAAGGACTCCATGTAGGGCTGCTATTATTATTACATCATCGTCATGGTCCTCAATCTCCCTTTCAGCATCCTTAACAGGTGGTGCACACTTCCTCTTCATCCACCTGCTTTATACGCCACAGTTATGCAGGTTGGCAGGGGAAGCTTATGCTGAGAACAGAATCAGCGTTCCTGCTTGCTTTTTCAATATTTTACCGACCTAAGTTTCAGATATGGCCAGTAACAAGTGAACTATTTTCATCATTTTCTTGTCTGAAGTAGAATCAGAAGGAATGGAATCATAAAGATCTAGTTATTTTCAACTCCCCTTTTGTTCCTGATAAAGGTGACGAAGTGCTCCTGACTTGGCAGGCCCACCACCCACACTCAGTTATCCAATTTCTATGCAGGGTGCCATCTCCTTTGAAGACTCCTTTTCTCTCTATGAAGACTCTTAGTATTCTCGTGTGCTGTATCTTAAGATGAATTGACCGAATTGCGGAAGAAAATTGGGGGGTGTGGAATAAAGGCTGGCAAAATGCAGTTTTTAGGAAGCCGTGCTGGAAGTAACCATATTTAACTCAGAGTGACAATAGGTGACTGACGCAGAAGGGGAAGGGACGGTAGCTGGGAAGGAAACAAATGGGAAAGAGAGAGAGAGCAAAGGAAAGTGACCCGATTGTCCGAGAACCTGCCTGAGTTTCTGGATGTTAACTCACCCTGCTCAAGGAAGGCTCTCCGCTTTCATGCAGAACTTAATCACTATTCATATGAATTTATAAGTATGACCTTCTGATTAGATGGGTACAAACTAGAGAATTGCCTCCGAAGACTTCATATGCCAAAATGGGGTTCGCGGAGACAGACAGCATTAGCCACTGCCAGTGAAACATTCAGATCAGCAACAACATGACGGACGTGCAATCCAGATAAAATAAACAGGGGCTTCCTCCACTGTCTTTGACTCGCAAATTACATTTCATATCCCACACAGAGAGCCTTTTCCCTGCACCGTCTCGGAGATGAAGCCCAAGTGTCAGCTTCAATTTTAGCTTTTAATTCTACATTTCCTTCAGCGGATCCCTAATTCTAAGGTTCAGCATGCCTAAATGTTCTGCGGTTGGGTAGATTTTAGTGGTCTTTAAGAGATTACCTCAAATGCGAAAGCCTCTCAATAGGAGACCAGAAATATTTTGAAAGAAAAGAAAAACACTCTCCACTGCTTTATAATTTAGCTTTCAAGAATTTAAAATTATTTCAAAGCATATTTTTGTATCCAAATGGTGCCAGCTTTCAGGCCTGGGAAACATCCTCTTCTTGTCTCCCTGACAATGCGTCATTTGTCAAATATTCACGGAACCCTGAATCAGGCATAGCAACGTGCAAAAGCTCATTGCAAGAACTCACTGAAAGGGGAGAGCCGCCTACCCTCAGCAGACTTACAGTTCCACGGGGAACTCTTTGTTTCATGAATGCTTCCTCTCATGATTTTTTTTTTTTTTTTTTTGAGACAGAATCTCACTATGTCGGTAAAGTACTGTGGCATCACAGCTCACAGCCACCTCAAACTCTTGGGCTTAAGCGATTCTCTTGCCTCAGCCTCCCGAGTAGCTGGGACTGCAGGCGCCCACCACAATGCCTGGCTATTTTTCTGGTTGCAGTTGTCACTGTTGTTTAGCTGGCCTAGGCCGGGCTCCAACCCGCCAGCCTCAGTGCATGTGGCTGGAGCTGTAACCCCTGAACTATGGGCGCTGAGCCCCTCTCATGATTTTTATCATAATTTTAGCTCCTCTGCACTCACAATAGTTTGACAAACAGTCAGATAACAGAAGAATGTCATGAATCTACTCATCTCAGTTTTGCAAAATGACTTCAATCACGATTTGTATAGCAACTTTTTAAACTTAATTTGTATTAAATCATAACTGTATATGTTTATGATGTGGGTACAATGTGATTTGATATAGAATGTGAAATGCTGAAATCAAATTGATTAACATAACCATCGCATCGCCTCACTTACTTACTTTTTGTGGTCAGACATTTGTAATGTACTCTTAGTTGTTTTGAAATGTACCCTTGCATTGTGCATATTAGGTGAGATCCCATCAAATACCCCCTTCTACTCTCTTCCGCACTCCCTTTTCTTCCCTCCTTCTTTCTGGACTATATCTGTGTTTTATCATTCACACAAATGTGTGAATAATTATATATTGATTTCGTAATAATACTGAGTATATTGGATACTTTTTCTCCCATTCTTGAAATACTTTACTAAGAAGACTATGTTCCACCTCCATCCAGGTAAATATAAAAGATGTAAAGTCTCCATCTTTTTTAAGGCTGCATAGTATTCCATGGTATACATATACCACAATTTGTTAAACCATTCATGGGTCGATGGGCACTTGGGTTGCTTCCATGGCTTGGCAATTATGAATTGGGCTGCAATAAACATTCTGGTGCAAATGTCACTTTAGTAAGATTATTTTTGTTCATCTGGGTAGATACCTAGTAATGATATTGCAAGGATCCATTGGTAGGTCGATTTTTAGTTCCTGGAGAAATTTCCATACCTCTTTCTGACACTGGGGTATTAGTTTGCAATCCCACCAGCAGTGTAGAAGTTTGTCCTTCTGTCCACATCCACACCAACATCTGCAGTTTGGGGATTTTGTGATGTGGGCTAATCTCACTGGAGCTAGATGATATCCCAAAGTGGTTTTGATTTGCATTTCTCTGATGATTAAAGATGATGAGCTTTTTTTTCATGTGTTTGTTGGCCGTTCGCCTGTCATCTTCAGAGAAGTTTCTGTTCGAGTCTCTTGCCCACAAAGAAATGGAGTTGTCTGTTTTTTTCTTACTGATTGATTTGAGTTCTCTGTAGATTCTAGTTATCAGACCTTTGTCGGAATCATAATTCTTATGATTATAATTTTAGCTCCTCTGCACACACAGTGGTTGGACATACAGTCAAATAACAGAAGAACGTCACTAATCCACTCGTCTCAGTTTTGCAAATGACTTCAAGCACTATTTGTTTAGGAACTCCTTATGTGACATTGCTGAAGGATGTTTATTTCACCAGGACAGGAACAGCAATGCATATGTAAGGGGGGGCGGGCATGAGAGAAGCTGCAATCAGGGAAGCTCTTGCCAGGAGGAGGTTTTGCTGAGCAGTAGCCAGTTAGGTCTGAAAGGAGGTGATGGGAAGGACGGGGTGTTAGGAAGAGAAGGAGAAGGACTCAGTCCAGGCCAGGAAGGTAATAGATGCGGGAACACGAAGTCCGAAGGAGCCAGGGGTGCCCGACGGCCGCTGAGCCGAATGGGCTAGCCGCTCTCTTTGCTTTGGCCAACACACAGGGATGCAGAGACACATTCGCGCCGAGCTTAAAAGTGTAGGAAACAGAAAGGGTTTTGTCCCCTTCGGAGAGTGTCCCATTTTTCCACTCAGGCCCCAACTTGCGTGCCACAGTCCTGACTCGGCGATTCTCCTCTCAATGGGCGCCTATGTTCTCGCCAGGAAGGGCAGCCCTCGCTAAATGTTATGGTTTGGACCGATCCTTCACAAGGATGGAAAAGCGAGTTAATTCAATTAAGGCCCAGGGTCCTGGGCTTTGAACCAGCCACAGTCTCAATTTTATAAGAGGATGAAAAGTTAATTATTTGCCGAGTTGGAGTGAAGTCTCTGCTTTGAAAACCCCTTTCCAAAAGAGTAATTTCCACTTCAGCTTCCCTGTAGAAAATCAAGGCAGGTTGAACCAGGGTCATAAAGAGAATCATGGGGAGCTGGGTCTTCAGATGACAAGTCTTGCACCCATGAGGGACACGGCTGTCTCCACACCACATAGGAGGGGCTGGCTGATGGTATCTGAAGGGCATCAAAAGCCTGTCTTTATCCCCACAGGCCGCTTTGATAAATAGAAAAGAAAATGTAAGTTGAGTTCAGAAAATCAAATTTTTAGGATGCTCTTTAAGGGACTGGTATTAATAACTCATTTGGTAGGGGCTTCTCTTTCTAATTGGCAGATTCTTGGCTGCTTTTAATATTAATTTGTATAACATTTTAACTTTAAAAGTATGTAGATACCTACATTCGTGTATGACAATAAAACAATTTCTCTGCTGTAGTAAATATAAAAAATGAGAAACCATGCGTAAGCTCCCTGCCAGATAATAGGTTAATAATTTTGCTGTTCAAATTACACTTCTAAAAACCTTTAAATTGTGTACACAGGGAGGCTGGGCGCAGTGGCTCATGCCTGTAATCCCAGCACTCTGGAGGCCGAGGTGGGTGGGTAGCTTGAGCTCACAGGTTGGAGATCAGCCTGGGCAAAAAGTGAGACCCTCATCGTCACTAAAAATAGAAAAACTGAAGCAAGAGGATCTCTGGAGCCCAAGAGTTAGAGGTTGCTGTGAGCTGTGATGCAACAGCACTCTACCCAGGGTGACAGCTTGAGACTCTGTCTCAATAATTAAATAAATAAATAATTTGCACAGTGAAATACACATGCACACACACACATACAAACACGATGTGTAAATGAGCACAGTAGCATGGTAAAAACACTTGTGCTTCCGGCTTTGTATTGTTTTTCACAGCAATATTTCCTAGACTTATTTCCATGTAAGTCAGGAGAGCATGACGGTTCTGGATAAGAACGTTCAAGTTTAATGAGAAAACTCCCCAGTGTTTTCAGCCCCAGTAAAAATACAACCAATCTCGGGGATGGTTCTGAACCTCCAATTAAAACATTCTCTGTAAGGTTCTTAGTATCTAAACATGACAAATGCACAGTAAATATTTTAGTCTTGGCATTAATGAGTGTAGATTGGTATTTTCCTTTTTCATGCAGACCCATTCTGTTATATTTTTGGACGTACCGGGATGCATTTGAGTTTGTCTTTCCTGACAAACCCTTAGATTGTTTCTAAGTTCTCACTCTCATAAACAGATCCCCAATGCATGTTCGGTACACAACTTTCACAGCTGTGGTGTTGAGGTGGGAAACTAAACAGAAGTATTTTCTAACAGCAGGTAGCATCCTCAATACCCCTCCCCCACTCACAAAATTTCTTTTAACCTTACTAATAAATTTACTTACATAATCCCTAGAAATATTCTAGAAATGCCACCACAGGACCCAAATCAAAAGCACAGGGATACTTTCTTTTTCTTTTATTTATTTTTTTTCTTTGTTGCAGTGTGGCCGGGGGCTCAGACCCTCCACCATCGGTATATGGGACCAGTGCCCTGCTCACTGAGCCACAAGCACCGCCTCACAGGGACACTGTCAAATCAATATTTGAAAGCAGAGCAGATTTCAAGTAAGGATGACCCAGTTGTAGCTCTGCTGTAAGTTTCTCATTAACCAAACAAATGACAAACTCTCTCCACCTGTCTTCTTTATAAAAAGTTGAGTGAAATAAAATAGAAGTTCCTTTTCAAATTACTGTAGAATTTATAACCTGTGTGTATGTCTGGACAAGAAATCTTACTACCAATGCTGTGGGGGAAACTGAAGTCCTAAAAGAATGGGTACACGATTCTTTTCTGCCTTTGCATTCTGCTCTAATGCTATGAGATACAAAATGAAAAAGAAAACGCAACTTTATCCCTTTTCCCCATCTACACTCTGGACAATTGATGTTGTATCCTTCTTACAGAACCCATCTATGACACAAATTCATACAAACGGAAAGTGCTAAGAAAGTGCTAAGAAAGATCTAGCAAACAGATCAATGAATCTTATGACATACAAAAAAACTTCTGAAGAATTATGGGGGACATTATGACGTTATGATTTCTTGCCTTAAAACAGCCACAATGTGGTAAAACAGAAAAAGTATGACCGTAAAAAGATCTCTAAAGATAAAAATGGTGATTATTTACGAATTTAGACCTTTCCTGATTTCAAAAAGAACTTACGGTGCTTTAGCAAATTGCATATAATAAAAAAAATGCATTAATATAAATTAGAAAAGCAATGTTTACAAAAATGGGAAATTGGGGTGAAAGATTAAGGCAGGAATGATGTGAGGCCACCAAATTTATTTACCAAAATACTATACACCACATCTCCAAGAATTCTGACAACCAGTGCCAAGCGAAGGAGCTAGAAAAGACAGCCATTTCACATGTTTATTAATTATAATTACCAGGATCATCATTATAATAATTAATGCTTGCACGTGTATAGGGCTTACCATGTGATGTGGCAGGCAATGTTTTAAAATTTTGACATACAGATTAATTCATTGTGAACTAAAGTGAAATCTTAAGGCTCCTCCAGTGATTGACTGGACCCCGCTCTTGGCCAAGGAGATCCTTAAAACTGAGTAGCTAATCATAAGAAAGGGGATCAGACCTGACCCATCAGGCCCCCTCCCCTCCTTAGAGATGTCCTTTGTGACTCATCAACAGGCCTAAGGCTATGTAAGACCTACCTGCAGGGCCTCAATACACACAGCAAACCACTCTGGTCTGGGTATACGTCCGGCAATTTGTCTCTGATTAACAGACCCTTTCTTAACTCAAGCTTTCCTTTTCGCTGACTTCTAATCTATTAGACAAAGCCTAACTCTTTCAGCCGATTATCCACTGAAGAAGCTTTAAACCCATTTGAAATCTGTAAGCCCCCTACTTTGAGATGTCCCACTTTGGGGGACCAAATCAATGGTTGCCTTCCACGTATTGATTTATGACTTTACCTGTAATTCCTTCCTCCCTGAAATGTGTAAAATCAAACTATAACTCCACCACTGCAAATCTCCTTACGGAAGGTTTCTTGGGTATAGCTCTGGGTCATGGTCCTTAAATGTGGCTCAGAGTAAACGTCTTTAAGTTATTTTCTAGAGTATGGCTTCTTTTCCATCAACACATTTAACTTCATAATGAACTGCACACTAGGCAATATACTATCCCCAACCTACTATTGGAGAAATCAGCACAGTGTAGTCCAGTGTTTTACCGAGGGGCGCCCAGCCAAGACAGTAGACCTAGGATTCAAATTCAATCAGTTTTCCAAGCCTCTAAATTTGAATGAAGCATCACTAAAGTTTTCTATATATACCTTTTACCTGGGCAACACAGGGGGAGTTTTTAATATGTTTTGTTCTGTTTTATTTTTTATACTTGCATGAATGCTCTAGTTTTTCTAGAAGCAAATATGTAAAATATAGTTTATTATCAGAAAAATTAGGGCCAGACTCAGTGGCTCACACCTGTAATCCCAGCACTCTGGGAGGCCAAGATGGGCAGATCACCTGAGTTCACAAGTTGGAGACCAGCCTGGGCTAGAGAGAGACCCCGTCTCTAAAAAAACCAGGTGTTGTGGCAGGTGCCTGTAATCCCAGCTACTCGGGAGTCTGAGGCAAGAGAATTGCTTGAGCCCAAGAGTCTAAGGTTGTTGTGAATGATGATGCCACAGCACTCTACTGAGGAAGACAAAATGAGACGGCCTGAAAAAAAAGAAAAAAGAAAAATTAACGTTTTTTACAAAAATTAATAAGGTAGGATAAACTTTGGGCCCAGCAAACTCACCTCAAGATACAGGAAAGAGGGTCACCTATGGTGGAGGGATACTCAGGAAGGCTTCAAGGAGCAGGTAATTTTAATGGACAGGTGGGACTGGGGAAGAAGGAATCAAGCAGAACAGGAATTATAGAAAGCTGAGTATATTTGCAAGCTCTGTTGACAAACGTTGAGCTCTAGAGTAATAGTCACATGAAAATTCAGTTCGATTTCTACATAACCCCAAGACATTGACTTTCCTGTATCGATAGATCAAAGACAGAAGAATAAACTTGCAGAACTACACATTTTCTTTGCATATATTTTCTTATGCCTGCAAAGACCCTAAAGTCCTTTTAGCAAAATGGAAACCACTGAGGCCTGTGTGCATCTTCCTTCCCCCTCTGTTTCCCCTCTCAGTCATCCATTCATTCCTAAAGTGACAAATCCCCAACTTCAGATGAAAATGACATCACAGCAAAGGGCAGGAGGCTGGAAGAGAGAAAGAGAGAGAGAAAGAAGTAAAGGCAATTTGTTTTTGGATCCTTTTCCTTGGTGATCTCTGCCATGGAACCAAGTTGCAAAGATGTAAAAACCCACTCTCTCATTAACAGCCTGGTGACAGATATAAGAAAGGTCACCCATCTGAAGCCACTGGAGGTTCCTTGTCTCTCAGAATCTCAGGCAAACAAGAAAGGCTCTGCTAGCAGATATTTTCAGAACATTCATTCATTGCAAAATCAGATCAGTGAAAGGTTGAGAATATTCTCTGGGGAATCTGGTCAGCCTTTAAGGAGAGGGTTCTAAATACACTCATTGATGCAGTGATTAAGGAGAATAATTATCTCTTCCCTTTATTCAGCCACAGAGAATTGCTAGAGGCCAAGAACCGATTAGTGCTGGCTAACAAATCCTCTGCTGCCCCTCCCCCGCCTCCCTGCCCCCAAAGGCTCCCAAATGAAAACGGGCAAAATATTTTTCAGCTGAACTAATTCATGAAGCTATAAAACTAGCAGTCTTGCTTGCCATTCACCATTTGGGATTTAAAAACTCAAGAATAGGAGATTAGACAGTGCCTTGGCTTTATATACTGTTACAACAATTAAATAAACAGCCCCCTGTGTGAATTGATTGCCTCGGTGCAGACTAAAATAGTGCAAGAGTCTAGGCGAGATTTTGAAAAATGTTTAGGCTGATTTGGATTGACAAGGAATTGCTAATGGTTTTTGTAGCTAATACTCTCGATTCCCTCCCTCCAAAACACACACAAGCATGCACACACAGGCACACACACACACAATTCAGGACAACAGTGGTTGAGTCTCAGTTGTGTGACCATCATCTTGCAAAATGAAATTTTTCATCTCTTGCACCTAAACAACCCAATATGGTTCAGGAGATGCAAAGACTAAAAAATGGATGGCATTCCTTTGTCAGGACCAAAGGTGTATGTTTTCTGATCCTCCCCAGGATTCATTTTATCATAAGATCTTGGACCAGAGCCCTCAAGTCGCTGTCAAGTAACGTTTGAAATAAGACATTCATGTGACGAAATGGCTACCATTTATATAAGGATAGTCAGAAAATCTTAGTCTCTAAAAAATTCTACATACTAAAGCATGGAAGGACTCCAAATAGAAACTCTAAATACTTACGAAGACTCCACCTAAGAAAGTGAAGAGAGAGAAGTAGAGAATAGCTCTGTATGTGTAGGAATAGCCAATCACATTAATTAAAAAAGAAATGCCTTCCCAGCTTTGTTAAGATGTAATTGGCAAGTAAAAATTGTATATACTTATGATATGCAATGATAGGTTTTGATATATGTAGGCCTTGTAAACCGATTAAACTAAGCTAATTAACATATCTGTCACTTTAGGCACCTTTCTGTGTGTGTGGTGAGACCATTTAGAGTTTACTCTCTCGGCATTGTTCCAGGATTCGACAGTGTTGTTAGCTGTAGTTATCATGTTGTGCAACTGATTCCCAGAGCTTATTTGTTCAGTCTAACTGGATCTACGCACCCTTTGACCAACATTTCTGCATTCCCACTCTCACCCAATCACATTAATTTATTTTCTTTAAAAGTAAAATGAGAGACATATTGGACCTAATTCTTACGAGAGAAAAATGCACTGATGTGGCAACTCTGCAGAGGTGGCCTGGCGATCCCAGGCATGAGACTAGTGGAACTCAACTCAATTAGTGTCACTCTTTCAAGAAAGGAATGGAAAACCATCCATACCACAAATGGCACATGTGATAGTCTCAGAAATTATCAGGGGAAAAGAAATGAAAAAGGCACGAGTTCAACAAAAACTATGATAGCCTTGGATATCCAAGGAGAGTGGGACAGGCTCAGTGAAAGCCCTAAACACCCCAGCAGGTGGAGAAGATGTTGACTTTATTTAGCATTAATTGCAGGAAAGGGTCTATAAAATGTGGTCAAAAATTATTAAACCCCCAGTGTTCTGCCAGCATTATGCCATCCCCTGTTCTGAGGCAGGTGTATTATTCCTGGTCCCTAGGATTGAAGTAAATCATTGCTTTCCCATGTATTCAGAATATTGCATTTCATTATTTTTTATGGCCCTGTTTCTCTAGGGTTTTGTGGCTTAATAGGCTCTGCTATTTATAAACTCATCACGGGTTTCATGTTGGGAAAGGCAATGTCAGGAAAAGAATGCTCCCTCAAAATTCGCTCTCCAGTAAGAGATGAACTTACTCTACATGCGTTTCGGAAAACTCCTGTGAGGTTAAACAATCTCCATGGCCACACAGACATCTCTCTCATCCCCTTGATTGGGATACTTGCTTAGATTAAAATGACTTACTTCAAGCCACTCAGTTATTTGGAGAAGCCCAGATTTGCTGACTTAAAGCCCAAAACTTTGTTCTTGAGGTACACCAATCATCTCAAACAAAAGGGGGCAGGGAGTTGGGTTCACCCACAAATCCAAAGTAAATAAAAACATACTTACTAAATCATAGTTTAAAATGAAAACATCCAAGTAGCATTTTTTAGCAGGCTCTCACCATACCCACTAAAATACGCTTGAAACCCCAGACACTATATATGGGTTGAAAAGAAGGAAATAACCAAAATCATGCCTGTGATTCGACTCACAAGACCCAAGTGACCTATCCACACTGCTGGTCACCAACTTCCAGGAAACAACGTTCATAGCAGCCAGAAACACTGGGAGTCCCCCTTCCTGATGAGCCCTGATTCTGGAGATGCCCCAAACACTGTCCCTTCCAAGCCCTTTCTCACTCTCCACTTTCTGCATCTTTTTAATCACCAATTCTTAGATCACAAAGTGACAGGCGGTCAGAGTGACTTGCAAAAGCTTCTCTGTTTCCCAGGAAAAACACAGAGGGTGACAAGCAGGATACCTTTTCCAATGCCACACGACCACACAGAAGGCAGAGAACCCACCCTCACAATCACGCCGTTTCATTATTTCCCATCCTTTCTTTTTTTATTGTAAGCACCTTTCCATGAAACCCTTTGGGCTTGCTTTTCTTCTCATTGCCTCCCTCTCCATGAAATTCTAGTGTCATAGACATAGAAACAATTATTTATAGGCTGCCTGCATGTCTGCACTATCTACGTAAAAAGGTCAGTCTTTGGTTCACCTTTTCTCACGAACAATCCAATTTCGTCCAGTTGGTATGATCATTGCTCTCACTGTCTACACGCGAAAAGGAGGCCATGGCCCTTGAGAACACGTGCCAGTCCCTTAAGCCCTAAGAGATTCTGTGTCCAGGGCGGACGCTCCCCCGTTATGACAAGATCTCTAAACGGTGGTACCATTCATATTTGCACTCAGACTATTTCTTTTTGGAGGGGTTGTCCTGTGTGATGTAGAAATATGGTCCTCCACCCCCAGTCCAGGGACCAGGACTAGTCCAGTGGGCTGTGGGAACCAGGCCACGTAGCAGAAGGTGAGCAGCAGAGGAGGGAGAGAATTTCGTCTGTATTTACAAGCTGTCCACATCGTTTGCTGGATCACCACCTGAGCCCTGCTCCTGTCACATCAGTACGGGCATCAGATTCTCACGGTGTGCGAGGGCTCCAGGTCACGCCCTCCTTAGGAGAATCTAATGCTCCTTCAACCCTCCTCTGTGGAAAAACTGCCTTCCGTGAAACTGATCTCTGGTGCCAAAAAGGTTGGGGACCACTTACATGAGGTGTTTAGCAGCTTCCCTGCCCTCTACGTGCCAGAAGCACTCCTCTCTCCCATTCCCCCCAAATGTCTCCAGACCTTGTCAACGTCCTCTGGCGGGAAAGTGGCCCCAGGTGATAGCTGCTGCTCTGACTCCTGGTGGGGACACGGAGTGGACAGGCGGACAATGTGCCTGCTAAGCAGTTGCTTAATCTTAATAGCTCTTAACAGCTCTTAGTTGATTTACCTCTTAAAGAAAAATAAATAAATAACATCCGAGGCCCTCTGCGGCTTTCTTATCCTATGACAAGTGATTTCTTTGTGTTTTTAATGAAACAAGCCCGGGTTATTTAAACTTGGCTCTTTCTCCCCACCCCCAAAGGCTAGTTTGGTTGAAACCAAAATCACATACACAGTTATTTTTTTTTTGAGCATTTAATAAACAAATAGCTTTTTGAAACAAATGTCTTTTTCTAAATATCAGTTTGCAAATGATCTCATAGCAAGAAAGTAGTACAAACATTATGTCCGTGTGGCTCACAGTTCTCAGCAACACGAGGTCTTGTAGGGACCAGAGCAAAGCAATGTACCGAATTGGACACACAGTAGATATCGTGCATGATGACACAAAGTTATCGAGAACGATAATAAAATCACATTTGGGCCTTGTTAAAAATTTCACTCACATTTTTAATAAAAGGCCTCCCTCATTCCCTCTCTCTCTTTCTCTAATATAAACTATTGTTGTTTAGTTTTGCGATTCAGAGCTCAAAACCACATCAAGTGCCTGCAATGGTAATAAAAACGAGAACTTACAGGGCAGCACCTGTGGCTCAAAGAAGTAGGGCACTGGCCCCATATACCGGAGGTGGTGGGTTCAAACCCAGCCCCGGCCAAAAACTGCAAAAAAAAAAAAATAAATAAAAAAGAGAGAACTTAGAGTTAGCTTATACTTAATATCATAAAAATTACTTGATTTGCACCCCCTCCCCCAAATCTCATAATGTTGGTAGGAAAGAAGGTGTTGGCCCAAGTTAGGAGGTAATGCCGAGAAGTGAGGCTTGGGAAAGTTAAGTGACGGGATGAGAGTCCGCCCGTAGCCCTCCTGGCAGGGGACGAGGGAGCCCTTTGAGTGATATTGAGAATTTCCTAGCCATTCTTGCTACTGCCGAGTCCTCTTTGCCCAAGGTTGCTGAACTATTATATTCTTGGAGACAGAATTAAAGTTAGGATTTCTCCTAGTGAGAAAAGAATTGAGATCAGTTTTTACACCATCGTGTTTCTTTGACCTGGATTATGTGATTGTCTCCATGAACAGGGGGAAGAGTAATTCGGATTCTTTTTTCTGTGACCTTGAACAGAGAATTCTAAGTGCAGGAACTGACTTAATGCAGGGACCTCAGACATTTACAGTGAGTGCTAATGCAGCAATCCTGCATTAGCAGGATTAGCATTTGCCATGGCAAAACCACCACCTAAGAACACCGGTGACCCTTTTGCTTTGAAAACCCTTCAGACGTGCGCTGAAGATCAGAATGCATCTCTACAAATGACCTGTATGCCTTTGATGGCTGTCAGTCTTAGACTGTAGGAAAAGCCCCCCATGGAGATACCCTGGCCTCCTTGAGCGAATCAGCTTCTCGCATCCTTCCCGCCTTGCCGATTAGAACGAGCCCGTGTCGATGACCACACCATCATGAAAAGGGAAGATTTTTCGTTCCTAGAGCTTACAATCTCATTTTCCACCTCCAGGCTGGCTCCGCATTTAGGAAGCTTGTAAATATTAATCTGCTGACTTGTTCCTAAACAAAGCTTTCTGCTGCTGGATCTCACTGAATGGAGGGAACCCCGCGGCCATGTTGCCGTAGACACCTGACTTTATTGTCCTATTCAGGGGACCCGAGAATGGACGTCTCATGTTGGCAAATGCACACACTCCCCGTGGTCACTTACGTGCCTGTTGGGGTTGACATCTGGAGAACATCGCCAGAAGCCTAAATGGTTATTATTCTATTTTGGAATCTTCTCACTCCCTGGCCAAAAGTTAAAATAACTGGCTGAAGGACCAGGAACCTCTCCTAAAGAGGCATCAGAGGGGAAGCCAAGAGCTCATAAAACCCTGCTCCAGTCTGTAAAACAGCGAAAGAGACACTTAGAGTAGGGTGTTGCTTCCTTGCTTCTCCTTATTTTATGAGGTCTCAATAAGTTTCCTGGGGCTGCCATTCAAAAAAAAGGTTTCTTTGTAGTGGTTTGCTAGGTTGGATCCCCACCCACCCGCGCCCACACCCCTCCCCTCCAACACCCCTCCCGTTGCTTGATTTACAAAAGTTTTCCATACCCCATGCTAGTTTTATCAACTAAAAAAAACACTTCCTTTCTCTCAAAGGCAACGTTCGCTGCTGATGGGGCTTGTCACGGTTCAAATTATAGGCTCGCTGAGGCTCTATATTTAGACTTTTATGAACACGTGAAATATGCTGGTGATTCCTCATAGTCATCTGAGGGGCTGCTGTGTGTGCGGCCCAGACCCCCCTTCAAAAGGGGAGGATGAATTTCTGCAGTTGCCAGTTGTGCTGAGACAGACCCCAGCTGTCGGCCTCCTTCTGGGATTGTCCCCTGCTGAAGAAAGTTGCCCTCCCTGAGGCTGAGCCTCCTTCCAAGGCAGATCATGCCAACGACTCACCAACCTGAGGATGAAGGCCCAACCTCCTCGCTGAACGCAGGACAGGTCGGAAGGCAGTTCTCACTGCAGGACTTCCTGTGGGAGGAGTTCCACCTCAGCCACAGCCCAGGGTTTTCTTCTGCCCAATTCTCCTCTCTTCCCTTCTCTGCCACGAGATGTTGACCTTGGGAGCCCTCTGGGACACCTGACCTGTGCCCTGATCTCTGTTCGGAGTCTCCTTCCCAGGGAACTCAGCCTGTGACAGCTGAGAACGTGCCAAGAAAGTGGACGCTCAGGTGGAATTTGGGGACTTAGCCCTCTTATCCCCATCTGACAATCAGAACCCCTTCTGTGGCAACCAGTGAAACACCAGTAGCCCCCTAGATGGAACAGTGTGAATTTTGAACCCTCAGCACTTGTAGACAGGGGCTTCCCTCATGGGAAGGAATGAGCCAGTTCTTGCAATGTATTTAGACCTTTAAACATAAGGAAAAAGAGCAATTCGAAGGACAGCAGAGTGGGGCAGCCATTCCTCAGTGGACCTGACACTCTGGGAAAAAGGAAAGCTGAGTGTGATGAATCAGCAATTCATAGCTAAGTGGGAAGCCAGAGGAAGTAAAAGCTAAATGGGAAACCCGGAGGTCTCCCTCAGGAGCGCAGAAAGAGGCTCCCCTTGCCTCTAGAACAGGGGTTCTCGACCTGTGGGTTGCGACCCCTTTTTAACAATGAAAATACATTGTGGCATTAGGAAGGTTGAGAACCACTGCTCTAGAAGAAGTCAGAGAGAGCAAAGGACTGGGCCAGGGGTGGGTAATTCCTGACCAAGTCAGGTTGGCTATGCCAAGGTCAGCACTTTGGTTAGAAAGAATGGGGCCTCAGCTCATCAAAGGAGCACATCTGGGCTGATGACAATTCACAAATCTTGGATGCCCAGCTTTCTCTGAGCTGTGCACCTACACAAGTTGTCCAATCTACCCACCGGGCCCATGCTTGCCTCTTGCTTAAAGGCAATCCTCAGGCCTCTTCCCTGCCAGAAAGCATGTGTTGTCTGCTCCTACCTCCCATCCTGACCGCTGGGTTAATAAAGCGGGTAGAGTCACAACACGTCCCAGCCAGAGATGTACTGAGCCTGCAGAGGGAGGAAAAGGAACAAGCTCCAAAGACGCCCCAGGACTCGGCCAGCATGTCCAGGTGGGAGTTGGGAGAGGATTCCTGGGACAGGATTATGATGGTGCTGCATTGAAGGAGTGGAACATAACTCTGGATAAAGGAGAGTTTGATTGATGTGGGTATACTCTCCCAGAAAACAGGATTTATACCCCTGAAAAGGACCTAGGAGATGGCATGAATATACTGCTAGGCTCCCTGATGTGCAGAGAACAGGCGGCATCCACCTAAGTGAGGTAGAGGAGACAGAACTGCCATGGGAGACAGCAGAGGAAGGGATGAAAAGCCAGACAAGGGAGCCCAGAGGAATGGCCATTTTCAACATAATACAGGATGCTTTGCTGATGGGGCACCTGAGAAGTTCAGTGATGACTCCTCTCTGTAGCACAGGGTCTATGGGAGAAGATGCTAATACAGAACTGGGCTCTCCAACAGCAATGGACTGATAAGACTTCAAAACAATACAGGCCGGGTGATAGTGTGTAACTGCCCAAATCAGGCGGGTACAATTATCACATGAAGCAGCAAAGTGAGAGGGCAGCCAAGGTTGGCAGAGGCTGGTGGGCATGGTCCAAAGAGCACAGCAAAAGAAACAAGCTAACAAGGGCATGCTGAACCTTTACCATGGGAATAAATCAAACATGGGTGATTGGGCGGGGCCAGTGGCCCAGTGAAAAGTCACAATCCCTTGGCTGGTTTTCTGTCTTGAGCCTGTTTGGGTACTGGACTCTAGGACCAGGAGGAAAGCCAGAGCCACATCACTACACGTGTACACAGCAGTGATTCTCCCCAACCTCCCTCAAAGGAGTCTGTTGTCACTCCCTTGGGTAACTGTACTCACGAGAAGCCTCACGCATGTAATCCCAGCACTCTGGGAGGCTGAGGCAGGTGGATTTCTTGAGCTCAGGAGTTTGAGACCAGCCTGAGCAAGAGTGAGACCTTGTCACTAAAAATAGCCAGGTGTTGTGGCGGGAACCTGTAGTCCCAGCTACTCAGGAGGCTGAGACAAGTGGCTCGCTTCAGCCCAAGAGTTTGAGGTTGCTGTAAGCTATGATGTCACAACACTCTACCCAAGAATACATTGGGACTCTGTTTCAAAAAAAAAAATCCCCACAAAAACTGTACTCAAAAGAAAAGAAAATGCAGGTCATTGAGGGTCACTGGACACTGGGTTGAGCTGACTCAGATAATACACATATTTGAAACATAATCACATTCCCCACTGTTAGAGTGGGAACAAATGAGGACCAGGTTCAAATTCAGCTAACGAGGGGGCCGCTGCATCTTCAGCATCACTGGGTGGTCATTTCTTCGGTCTCTGTATGGCCCAAATTCTGTACGGTCCTTGACCCTTGGGATAAGAGTAAAAAAGACAAATGGAAGACTCTGAAACTATTCCTGCTGCTCGGCAAGACAGTTAATCAAAATGAATATTTTATCTTGGAGAGGACAGCAGGCATTAGTGCCGGCTTAAAGACTTAAGCAATTAAATCAGGAATCACCAAGCTACAGAACTCCCTGGTCTGCTGCCTTTGAGCTAAGGATGGTTTTCCATTATTTAAATGGTTGCATTTTAAATGGTTATGTAAGCACCTATGCAATAGCCTCAATTTTGCCACTTGGCTCACACAGGTGAACTGGAGTGAAATTATTCGCTATCTAGTGCTTTGCAGAAAATCTTTGCCAAGCTCTACATGAAGGAAGAGTCAGCATGTTCACCAGTCTGGCTGCTGCAAGAAACAGATCCTGGCATTGAATATTGGAACAGTGCAAACTGGACCGGTCACAGCCCAGCTGGCAGCTGCTTTCCCAAATGCACTGGCTGTGCTAGAGCAGATTGATGATGTGTCCTGTAGATGGTATGTGGCCTTGTCCTGAGGGGTGTGCTCTGCTCCCACCTCATTAAAGAGATGCAGGTTGAAAACAGTTTTCTTGTCTTGAATAAACAATGAAATACATTTACAGCTTTGCCGCAGGACTGCGTTAACTCTCTCACCCCCTTTCGTTACAGTCTTGAGCTATGTGGATCATAGGCACTCTGCACAACAACCCACGGGTCTGCTGTATCGCTACCCTCGTGCTCACTAGATCCAATGAGCAAGAAAGGACCAGCATCCTGGAGGCCTTGGTAAGATGTGTGTCCTCCAGAGCATAGATGGGAAACTCTACAAAGATGCAGGGCCTTACCATGTCAGGAAAGCTTTCAGGGTTCCAACAGGAGGCACGTTAGCACAGAGGCAATGACGATAGATTTTAGCTGTTCTCTGCCTAGCAAAGAGGAGGTGCTCTGAAATTGAGAGGTAATGTGATTATCGTATTGGTGTTAATGATACTTGTGGAGTTTGAAAGACTTAACCCTGCATCAGCTCTAAACGTGCCCATTTCTGTAAGTCATTAGCTTTGTTATGCCATGTGGCAATATGATGCCTTGGATTTAGAATCCTGGAGCTTGTCAAAAATGTTGGCTGTGCCCCCTTAGTGATTGTGAAACTCCAAGCATGTTATTTCACATCTCTCTGAAATAAGTATATTCTCCCCTGTTAAGAATCACTTTGGATTAGATAATATCTCAAATACCTTCCATCACGAATCTTCCATTGTGGCAGCTACTATCCCATGTGTCTGTTTAAACCTACAGTTAAATTAATTGAAATTAAATTAAATTAAACATCAATTCCTCAGTTGCACTAGCCACATATCAGGTGTGTGGTAGTCACATGTGGTCAGCGGCTACCATGTTGGGCAACGCAGATAAGGAAATTTCTATCATCACAAAAAAACCCATTGGACAGTGCTGCTCTAAAATACTGTCATAATATATTCCAACCTTTTTAGGTTCAACAGACTTGCATTGCAATATACATTACCGCTAAGAGTACTAACTCAGTTATACCGCGAAGGCTCAGTACTACGAAAGCCTCAATTCCATAATCACAATGGCTTTGTAAAACTGCTATTGAGATTGTATCATTTATAGAGAAGGAACCTCACTTTCTTCAAGTGGTAAGACTCTTGTCCCTATCATACGGTGAGGAAGTGATGAAGTAAAGATTTGAAAGCTTCTTAAAGTCCTCACCCTTCTAATGTGCTTGGATGTTGAACACAAGGACAAAGCCATGATCGTGTGAATTGCAGCATGACAGATACTCAGGGTTTGGAGCCCAAGCCTTGCAGAGACTCAGCTTGTTTCCCTCCTGGATGTCAGAGCATTGCTTGGAAATTCTTCCTCTCCCATGACTTTTCACTTATATCTTGGGTATCAGATAGACTTTGTGTATCTCCCTCCCCTAATCCTCACCTCTGATAACACATACACACACATGCGTGCACACACACATACACACATGCACACACATGCACACGCACTTTTTTTATGAACTGTAGTCTAGAAATGGCATACGTATTTGGGTGGTGTGGTGCTCCATTAATTTAATAAAATTCCCACAATCTGCTTTCAACCTATATTCCTTTTTTTAAAGTTTGCATCAGTGCACATGTCTGTGTGTGAAAGAAAGTTGCCTTGCTTTTAGGAGTGAGGGTTCAGAAGAATTCCTGGATGAAGGCAAGTTGAGAAATGAATTTTGTTTGGGAAGAAAAACGGGGAATCCCCTGTGAGAGTTGTGAAATCTAACTGACTGAAGTCCAACTGGCTTTAAATATTTTTAATATGAACTGGTCCTGTACATTTTGAGAAACAATAATGTTGCATAGAAAACAACCTGTGTTGGAATCAGAAGACTCAGGTTTCAGTGCTAATGCTGCTATGTGTGGTTGGTGGGGGGACTTCAGGCAGACAATTAACTGTTGACTGTCCTTCTCTTCTGAAAATGATAATCACGGTAATATCAGCCTTATCTACTGCAGTGGATGATGGAGTGCCTGGCCCAGATTCCCCTTCAAGGTCATTATTTTCTCAGGGGTGGGAAATGGTGCCTGCTGATGGCTCGCAGCTAAGTCTGTCTCCAGGCATTGCCCTCAGCCTAAAAGGAGGCAGCTTACCCAGGGCTACACACCCTTTCCAAGAGTAGCCCATATGTAAAGTCTGGTATGTGTGGTATGCAAAGATCCAGTCCCCCTACCCCATTTTGGAACATCTCTGCAGGGCCATCCCATCTCCAGAGCTCCCTGTGGGATCCGCCAATACCTCTGCAGTAACCACATGATAGTTTAATTCCTCACTTTGTCAATACTGCTTTCCTCACTCCTTGATGGTGTCCTCAAGAGCCCTCACCACAAAGCTCATGTAAGCAAACCTCCTTCTCAAGGTCACCTGGAAACCACCTAGATCCATGCTACAAGCAAAAGTCTTATTTCCTCATGCCTATAGTTCAAACATCAAGACAAGTGTGCCATTAAAACATTTTTTGCTTGTTTTTATACTGAAGCATTTTGTTCTTATATTCAAACTGGTAGGAGACTTGGAAAGGTTTAAACTCCTTATCTACATAGCAATGAAATAACTGTAAACTGAATTGGAATATTTAGCATCTTGGCCATTTTAATGGCATCCAAGGTTAGATTTGACATAACTTATTTTAGATTTTTTACACAAAATCATCGGGGAAAGGGTTTTATACATAGCACCCAAGATACCACATGCAATAGCACTGTTGACTTCCCGATGTGTCTTCCTTAACACCCACCATCAAAATGAATCATTCCTTCCTTGTTGCTTCTGTAAAAGTCAGGCACTGTTATTTGCATATATATTTTTCTTCCCCACTAGATTATGATATTCATGTAAAGCAGACATAATATATTATTATGTTCTATTTCCTAAATATATTACTTCTACTTAGTAAGTTGTCTACAAATGTTGGCCAAATGTCACTTTGGGTATTATAAAGCTTGCATTAATAAGGCCAAATATCCTCTATTTTCTCTGAAGACTACATAAAAGAGACAACATCTTTAAACTGGGGTCTGAGAGATTTAAACACTTTATAGACAAATTATTTTACTCTTGTCTTATTATGTATTTAAAATAGATACTAAGACCCACAATTTTATGACCAACTGATCCTTCACAAGACCGCCATGACCACTCAGTATGGAAAGAAAAGACTTTTCAATAAGTAGTGCTGGGAGAAATGGATACCCTCAAGTGTAAAAATAATAAATAAATAAAAGAAATTTGGATGCCTCCCTCATACCATTTACAAAACTTAACTCAAAATGGATTAATAACATGAATATAAGAGCTAAACCCATGAAACCCTAAAAAGAAAACAGAGTAAATTATCATGGCCTTGGTTTGACAATTGATTCTTAAGATACGACACCAAGAACACAAGCAACAAAAGATAGACTAGATAAATTAGACTTTATCAAAATTAAAACTTTTGTGCATCAAGGGACATTATCATGAAAGTGACAAGAAAATCTGCAACATGGGAGAAAATACTTTAAATCTTCTATCCAATAAGGGTCAAGTATCCAGAGTACATAAAAATTATAACTCAACAAGAAAAATGCCAAGCCAATTTTAAAAAAAATGAGCAAAGGACTTGAATAGACATTTCCCAAAGAAGATAAACAAATGGACCCACAAAGACATGAAAATATGCTCAACGGGCTCGGCACCTGTGGCTCAACGGGCTAAGGTGCCAGCCACATACACCTGAGCTGGCCGGTTCGAATCCAGCCCGGGCCCGCCAAACAACGACGGCTGCAACCAAAAAATGGCCGGGCGTTGTGGCAGGCGCCTGTAGTCCCAGCTACTTGGGAGGCGGAGGCAAGAGACTCACTTGAGCCCAGGAATTGGAGGTTGCTGTGAGCTGTGATGCTATAGCACTCTACCCAGGGTGACAGCTTGAGGCTCTGTCTCA
>CAUYRH010032675.1:0-14215 GCA_963574655.1 Perodicticus potto | reverse complement strand
CTCAAGCTGTCACCCTGGATAGAGTGTTGTGGCATCACAGCTCACAGCAATCTCCAGTTCCTGGGCTCAAGCGAGTCTCCTGCCTCTGCCTCCCAAGAAGCTGGGACTACAGGCGCCTGCCACAACACTCGGCCATTTTTTGGTTGCAGCCGTCATTGTTTGGCGGGCCCGGGCTGGATTCGAACCCGCCAGCTCAGGTGTACGTGGCTGGCGCCTCAGCCTGTTGAGCCACAGGCGCCAAGCCTATTGTTGATCTCTTATTGTGCCTAATTTATAAATTAAGCTTTACCATAGGAAAAAAACATAGTATTCTGTATGGAGTCCAGCACTACTCCGGGTTTCAGACATCCACTGGGGGATGCGGAATGTATGTCCCTCAGGTAAGGGGGAACTACTAAATTAGCAATAAACAGTTTAAAAACTCAAAGAGAAAAAAGATCCCACTCATAGTAACAACCTCTCTCTAGCCCTCAAAGACTAAACAATTAAAAGTTGTTAATTCTCCACAAATTAATCTATAAATTCCAATTAAATTACACTCAAAATCTAAATAGGACATATTAAAGAACCTCACAATTTGATTCCCAAGTTCATATGGAAAAAAAAAAAAAATAAATGTGTGAGAACTTTTTGAAAAAAGAATGAGAGGTCATACCAAATATCAAGACACATTATCAAGCTCTATTAATTGAAAACAGTACGGTCCTAGTATAAAAATAGAAAAGTAAATAGAACTGACAAGGCCCATAAACAAGCCTATATGTGAATGTGTAGCTGCATTTTAAATAAGCGGGAAAAGGTCTGGAATATTCAGTAAATTATATTTAGACAAGTGGCCACCCTTTGAAAAGAGAGGTTAAACTGATCTCTTCCACATACCAAACACTAAACTTAATGCCAGATAAAGATTTTAAATTAAAATATAATCATAAAACTACTACAAATAAATACAGAAGACTGCATTTGATGATGTTAGAGTGGGCCCAGTCTTCCTATACCATTCGGGAGAAAAATGCTCCCATATTTGACAGAATTTTGAATAGTAATAAACATATCAAAAAGTCAAGCAACAGTAACTTGCCATATGACAGGCGCAGTATCAAATCTAGAGATAACACAAATCATTAAGAAAACTATCAACTGTCCATGAGAAATAGGCAATCTGTTATCACTTCCCCTACGGAATTTTTTTCAACCTTTCCTAATGTCCCCTATAAAACTATAATATCACTGTATTTTTTATGTATTATAGATGTGTCTTAACATTAGAAACATTGATGGCCCGGAGTTGTGGCGGGCGCCTGCAGTCCCAGCTACTTGGGAGGCGGAGGCAAGAGACTCGCTTGAGCCCAGGAATTGGAGGTTGCTGTGAGCTGTAATGCCACGGCACTCTATCCAGTGTGACAGCTTGAGGCTCTGTCTCAAAAAAAAAAAATAAAAAAAAATAACATTAGAAACATTGCATTTTTTGTATACCTCAGGAAGCTATTTTAAAATCTATGATTTAGAATAACATGAAAGAAAGAACAGTTGGAAGTATTACTCAATCCCAATTTAAAAATAACAAAAAGAGGCTCGGCACCTGTGGCTCAATGGTCTAAGGCGCCAGCCACATACACCGGGTTTGAATCCAGCCCAGGCCCACCAAACGACGACGGCCGCTACCAAAAAATGGCTGGGCGTTGTGGCGGGTGCCTGTAGTCCCAGCTACTTGGGAGGCGGAGGCCAGGGCCTTGCTTGAGCCCAGGAATTAGAGGTTGCTGTGAGCTGTGATGACCCAGCACTCTATCCAGGGTGACAGCTTGAGGCTCTGTCTCAAAAACAAAAGAACGTGAACAACAACTCCTATACTTTTTCTATGTGAGCATCTGGGGATTAGTGAATCCAATAATCACTATTATATGCAAATGAGTTGTGTTATCTTGTTTTATTTCTTTCTAGTGAAGATATGAATAACTATCTGTGCAAATAGTCTATCACCTATGTAAAGACAGTATTAGACTAGTTTAGAGTGGAGAAAGATGGAAGATGGCATACTTCCTTCTCATTGAGCAAACACTCCCTCCTACCTAGTACTTTCCTGAGCCTACACATTCGTGTGGTTAACTGCAACTCAGGCCTGAACTTAAATGTTAGGCTTCAGAAACCATCCCTGATCCTCCACTTTCAAATAGGTCCCTCACAGTGCCTTCATCTCTATTCTTTAATTACGTATGTATGGTTGCACAACCGCTCATCTGTTTAGTGTCTGCGTCCTTCACAACATAGTAAGCTCTGTGAGAGCAAGGACTAGGTCTGTTTTGTTCCTCACCACATACAAAACAATTGTGCCTGGCACTTATGTTATTACAGTATAAAGATTTATATTCCCAAAGTATTTCTAAGGTCCTCCTCCTAATTTTACGTATCCTATCTAACTATATCCTTAAAAGCAAATAAACAAAAAACACAAAACTCAACATCAAAGAATCCCCTGAGATCAGAAGACACGACTCCGCAGAAGAATTAGAAACTAATACTACAGCTCTCCTTTTGTCACTCAAATGACAGCCAACAAGAATTATCTCACCAAATGCTGCAAATTCTAAAACATTAAATAATTCAATAATTCACATAGTTGCCTTCAATCAATACAATCTTTTAGAATTCTGGTAAACATCCAATAAACCTATACCTATGTGTCTTGCTGTCTTAAACCACTGTGCTTAGTGGTCTAAACTTTGCCAGGTGACTTACTCTGGTCATAACTACACTGACAGTTTACACTTACAGAGCACTCCTTTTTCTTTTTCTTTTTTTTTTTTTTTTGAGACAGTCTCACTATGACACCCTCAGTAGAGTTCGTGGCGTTACAGCTAACAGCAACCTCCAACTCTTGGGCTTAAGCGATTCTCTTTGCCTCAGCTTCCAGAGAAGATGGGACTACAGGCACCCGGCTATGTTTTGCTGCATTTGTTATTGTTGGTTAGCAGGCCGCGGCCGGTTCGAACCCGCCAACTTCGGTGGATGTGGCTGGCGCCCTACGCACTGAGCTACGGGCGGGCGCCGAGCTGCAGAGCACTCTTTTTACCTCTTGCGACCCTTTTCTTGATCATTTCCTGGAGCCCCCAATAAGCGAATTATACCTTTACTTAATTAAACCACATATTACCTGCACGGAAGACACAGGATCTTTGGAATCGACGTACACAGCTTTTAGGAATGATAGCAGCTTGTCATCTTTTCTAGTAATTTCTCTCGTAATTTCTGGATGGCCTAAAGAAAGAAAAAAAATCACAATATTAAAACCAATGAAAATTTTCTCTAAGATCCTAAATATTTAACCCAAGACAGCCACTTTGATTATTTTTTTAATAAACATAATCCTAACAGTTTGGATTTAACTGTAAATCAAAAGACAAGGTCAAGGCCAGCGTCCAGGGCTCTGTGACCACCCACTGAGAAAACGGCTGCGCGTTATCCCTCCGGATTTCGAGTCCTCGCGTAAGTCGCCCCAACACTGCAGACAAAAGCCGGCGAGGGCCGGGTTAGAGGCCATAGGTCACTAGGAAGTAGGCGGAGCCGCCGACCTCGCCGTCGGCGCCAGGGGACAGTGTCAATGTCACCGGCCGGGCGCTTCCATCCTCCCGTGCTCTGCTGGCCGGAGACTCCGCGGCCGAGCAGGTCGGCCTCGGTCACCGACCCCCGGACCGAGGTGGGCCAGGCGCGCAGACCCGCCCGGGCCGCCCCGGCCCCCGTGTCCCCCGCGCCCCGCCGCGCCACTCACTGCTGATGTGCTCCCGCAGGAGGCTCCTGGTGGAAGGGTGCCTGGGCGCGGGAGAGGGCTTCATCTTGCTGATCTCCCGTTCCGCTCGGTTCTCTATGTTGAAATTCCTCATCGCGCGAGCCACCAAACCCCCCATCTCGTCATAACGTGAAGTCCGCAGCTTCGCGCCTCACGTGGAAAACACCGGCACCGGTGACCTCCGGAAGGCACGGAGCATGCGCAGTCCGTGCTCCAGGCGCGCTGATCTCCCCCTAGCAGTCGGGAGGTCACACTGCATCTCAGTTCAGAGGGCGTCGAAGGGACCCGCCTCCGGGGAGGGAGATGAGCTCCCAGGCGGGGCCGCGTCCCGCGGGAGGGGGCGGAGCTTAAGCCCGGGTCCAACCCCGCGGTTCGCAATTCTGGAGACTTAAGAGTGCAGCTCAGGCGTTAAAATTTTTCCCGCGAGCGTCTGCCCAGCTGACTTAATCATCTTAAGGGTGATGGGGTTAGGCCTGGCATTGGTTGAAGCTTCCCACGTGATTCCAAAGTTGCAGTGAAGAGTGGAGAATCAAAGTCGTAAGGAAAATTGACTCTTTTCAAGGGCAGTCCTGCCAGAGATAAAACAGATAAACACGCAACTTATTACACTCGGGTCAAACAGGGTTCAAGGTTGCCTGGTCCTTCTTTTGCGCAAGGAAAATAATAAAAGGGTATTTATTCTCGATAAATATTTATTATTAGGCACTCTTGTGTTTGAAGACCTCTTATTTTCCGGTCCCTTGCGTGATGTGTTGTTGAGCCTCTGTATTCTCCTTTTCCATTATTTTTTACATCCCCTTCTCATAATTCATTTGACCTAAGGGTATCGATTGGAATTATACTTCTCTTCCCCTTCTCTTCATTTTTGCTACTAGTTTGATTTATTTCTGCCTACTAATAAACGCTGAGTCACCCCATCATTCCCTTGCCTATTTCTCTTCTGCCTTCCTCTTTATTTCTAAGCCTCAAATGACAGTAACAACTAATTAGACATTGGAAAAACGAGTCTCTCTCTCCCTCTCCCTTTTTCTCCCTCCTCCTCCTCACTCTCTCCCTCCTTTACTCCCTCACCTCCATTTCTGAATGAGTTGCTGTGGTACTGGTTTTATTATATTTAAAGTTCTTCGGTAATATTATAATTAATCTATAATAAAAGAAACCCACCAGGAAGAGAGTAGTTTCCAAAGTTATATTTCTCTCAGACTATGGCTCCAAAATCTGTTTTTAGTGTTCTCAGCTCTGATTAGCAAAATGAAGTAGATTGGGTTTTTTAAACCTGTTTAAATAAAAGAATCAGTGTAAAGATAACTGAAGTGATTTTTTAAAAATCAAGAACCAAAGTAAAGAAAGGGATAGTTTTATTTAAAGAAAACTAATGTAATTATTCAATATAGTGCTTAATCTATAGTCGAAAAAATCTTACATTGTTTATAGTGCAATGTTTTTGCTGGGATTGCTATTTGGAATCCATAGAAGGTAATAATAGTGTTGTCTGATGGAGTTAATTGAGACGTTATCCTGAAGGTGGCAGGCTGCTCCAAGATTTCCCTCTCTGAGACTTACATTCTTAAGTAATTCAGTGCTTTTTAGCCAAGGTATTTTTATTTCTATGGGTGCAAAGAAATTTTTAACCTGCTTTATTATGTCTATATGCTTCAACCAAGGTAGCAGTCACATTCACTGCTTGTTAAAATATTTAAAGAGTGAAAATCTCATGTTCATAGAAATTCTACCTAACACCAGGCAGCATAAAAAAGTACTGTCAGAAGTTAAACAGGTGTAGTGGGGATTATGATATGAAAGAATTCCTTGAATTCTCACATATTCAGGTAGAACTAGAATTCAACATTTAAAGAGCATCCAACAAGTGCAGCCGTTCTGCCCATTTCCAGTATGGTGCTGCTGAGGCCCTCCCAGAGCAAAACAGAAGGCCCCAGAAAGGCACAATTGGCTGGTAATCATCAAGGAAATAAAACCTAACCATAAATGCATAATTTTGGCTCTTGTCAAAACAGAAAAGTTAACAGGAGCTCTGAACTTAAGAACTTCCCTGGGGCTTATGTTAAAGGTTGAGATCAGGTCCCTGAGGAATACATAATTAGGATGGTGCTCAGAATTAAGCCCTCATCTGAGTAGAGTGTTATGATAAGTGTGTACAGCTGAATATCTTAAAATACTAATGAAATAAACCCAGGATCTTGCCAGCACTCTGGAAGTAAATTCTACAAAGACAGGAATTTTTGTCTGTTTTGTTCACTGCTGTATTCAATGTATGGAATGGAGTGCATACTTAGTAGGTATTACATAAATGTCAAACGAACCAAAAGACAAGTACGCTCCCTGAGCTAGAGTCCAGACCCTAGATAGGTTCTCTCTGCCTGAACACTGGCCTTTATGGTGGAAGTGAGTCTTGTGCAAACTACTTACTCCAGTTAAATCCACCTTCCTCCTCTTAAAATAAGAACGATGGTAAATATGTAATAGAATTTACACTGATTAAAAATAGATGTCTAGTACAATGCCCAGCTTTGAATATGATGTTCAATATTTGCGTTGATTCTCATTTTCCAGAGGAGCAGGGAGAAGTTTGAAAAAGAGTAGATATTCTTTTTTTTTTTTGTAGAGACAGAGTCTCACTTTATCACCCTTGTTAGAGAGCCGAGGTGTCACAGGTCACAGCAACCTCCAACTCCTGGGCTTAGGAGATTCTCTTCCCTCAGCCTCCCAAGTAGCTGGGACTATAGGTGCTCACCACAACGCCCAGCTATTTGTTTGTTACAGTTAGTCCAGGGCTGGGTTTGAACCCACCATCAGTATATGGGGCCGGCACCCTACCCATTGAGCCACAGGCACTGCCCAAGAGTAGATATTCTGAAGCTTGGGTGCGTAGGTGCATGAAAGGGACAAAAAAAAAAAAAAAAAAAAATGTGTGGAAGCAAGGCCCGTGTTCTGCAATCATTTAATTTAAAGAAAGAGGTATTCTAAATTTGATTTTTATTTGATTATCATGTTTTGTACACATGTGGCATTTTTGTGCTCATTAAGGTTGGAATATGGGTAGGAATCACAAGTGTGGGGGCATAAAATGTCACCCGCCTTTGCCTGGCCCTAGCCAGTCCGCTCCTAGCCTCCCTCTACCCTACTCAGTCTTTCTCTCTCTGCCTAGACTTTTACTATTAGGCACTCCCTCCTCTGAGCATAATTCAACAGCAGTCTATGTTACCCAAAGGACTGCAGTCACTAAACCCAGGTGACAGGTGCCTCAAGAAGCCCAGGACAGCTGGTAGGGGTGCCAAACCCTTTTTTTTCCTGTCACACATTGAAAACATTAGAGTTGTCCTGAGCCATACTTTACACAAACTCTAACAAAAACTGACTAGCAAAAACAAAAAGGTCTGTGAATGTTTTCTCTGATAACAGATGCCACAAATAAGCAAAAAGAGTCCTTACAATCAGTGCACAACCTGCAGGCTGCAGGTTGGACACCCCTGTGAGTTTCCATTGACCAATCCCTAATCACGAATGGGGAGCAAAGTAGATTTATGGAGGAATGAAAGACTCATCCCAGCAAAGGTGGTGGTCGTCAGGGCCCAGGACTGGCCAGGTCTCAGACTCAGTTTAACTAGGCTCTGGATGCAGACAGCAAAACCACCTTGATCAGGAACAATTGCTCTTAGGTGCCTGAGGGCAGGGGAGAGAGAGAGAGACTTAGAGCCAGTAAAGCCGTCTTAGAATAGATAAATCTTAGTCTTTAGTAGAGCTTGGTTATCTTCAGCAGAGAGACACCATGCTGGTGTTCTGCAGGCAGGAGAGGAGACAGTCAGAGTAAGCAAGTCCGTGATAGAATGCACATGCTCCCAACTGCCTTCTCCTCCAGCCTAATATAAGGCTGATCACGTGCCTCTCAATACCTCGGGTGTAGAGACTGCCAATTCACCACTGCTCTCATCTCACCAGCTCTCATGCTTGTTAGGAGAGCTAAATCTCCATGCCATTTTCACCAAGGTGTTCCATTATTGAGCTATACAGGTATTTCTTATAACTCTCACTCCTCCTAGCCATAGGCTATTCGGGCTGCTACAGGTGGTGCTCAAGCAGAAAGAATTTCTCCAAGGCCTGGACTCCAGCTTAGACGCCAGGGAATTATAGGAATCCAACAAAAGTGATGTAGGAGGTTCTCCCAAACTTCTTCAGTTTGTAAAACCTAGAATCATAGGATCGTGGGTGAGGGGTATGAAGGAGGACGTACCAAATTCAAAACTGAAACAAACCAGGCTTTGTGCAGATTCAGTCAGTATTCATACAGAGAAACACTGGATCTCAAAGACTAAGATCAGCAACCAGCAGTTACACCCACATGCTGTCTTTGTGGTGGCAGCACTCAAAACTTTTGTCATTGCATTAGTGTTTCCTTTCCTAGAGCTGCTAACAAATTACCACAAGAATGGTTCAAAACAAAACAATTCAGTGTCTTGAAGTTCTGGAGATCAGAAGTCCAAAATGGGTCTCAACAAGGATAAAATCAAGGTGTCAGCAGAGTATTCTTCTTCCTGGAAGCTTTAGGGGAAACTCCATTTCCTTGTCTTTTTCATGTTCTAGAACAGTGTTTTTCAACCTTTTTTAAAATCTCATAGCACACTTGAACTTATAGTTAAACTTCCATGGCCCACTTAAATTATGTTGTCAAAAAAAAAAAAAAAAAAGTAAACAAAGAATACCCTTTTGTTGTTGTTGTTGTTTTTGAGACAGAGCCTCAAGCTGTCACCCTGGATAGAGTGCTATGGCATTACAGCTCACAGCAACCTCCAATTCCTGTGCTCTAGCGAGTCTCCTACCTCCGCCTCCCAAGTAGCTGGGACTATAGGCGCCCGCCCCAATGCCCGGCCGTTTTTTGGTTGCAGCCGTCATTGTTATTTGGCGGGCCCGGGCTGGATTCAAACCCACCAGCTCAGGTGTAAGTGGCTGGCGCCTTAGCCCGTTGAGCCATAGGCGCTGAGCCAGAATACCCTTTTTGTATTTATTTATTAACACAAACAAAATGCACCATCATGGCCAAAAAATAAAACAAAACTATTTATTATAATTTGTAATAAGAAGTAATTAAAATTCTTTTAAAAAGTCTTTATATTTACTTCTTTTTCTGTTTATTGTAATTTAACATTTAATAAGATATCTGAGTTCGACTGTTTTTCAGAATATCTTCTTTGTAAGGTCAAATTTTGGACAAGCGTATCCTTAAATCTTTTTCCAAGTATTCTAGCCATGATTGATTTGTATTTTTAATATTATCCACTGCAGAAAAGCTTAGTGCATGCAAATAGGACTTTGAGAACAGAAGAAGTATTTCTGTTGCTTTTTTGGTAATATTTGGAAATTCGTCCTTAAGAGATAACCAAAGGTTGTAATATCTGTTGTTGAATATTTTCGTTGCAATCCTCTGTTCTTTCTTATTTCTATTAACTTCCTCTTCAGTAATATTTAAAGTTCCTGAAATACATGCACTTAGAGAAAGGGGGGTTCTCACCCAATCCAGAGATGTTATGTCAAGTACAGGCTCAGGAAAATATTTTTCAAAATTTGTGTATAATAAATCTAAAGTTTGTAAGATTTGTTCAATAAGATTTTTATCCAGTTTACATCTTTTCACTAGTTCAAACTTTTCTACTGAATTTTCTCTTTGAATTCTCTCCTTCCTGAGCAGTAATTTTTCTCTGAAAGCATTAATTTTAGCTGCAGAAGTGAGAATATCTTCATGATTTACCTGCATACTCTTAGTAAGAGTATTCAAACGCTGAAATCAATCTGCAAGAAATGCAACTTTATTACACCAAACCTCATCACAAAGTGAATCACCTAATTTAGAATATTGCATTTTCTAAAAGGTTGATAAATCTTTTAATTCATAAAATCTTGATAAATTCTTCCTGGAGATAACCATCTCACCTCTGGATGCAGTAAGAGCTGCATAAGAGAAGAATCCATAGAGGAACATAATTCTGCAAACAATATTGATTGCAATGCCTGCTTTTTATATAATTAATCATTTTAATAGTATTACTAAATTCAGGCACTAATGATTTTGATGCTAGCACTTCTTTGTGTACAAAATAGTCTGTAAAAGTAATTTTTGAGGTTTTTTTTGTGTGTGTGCAACAAAAACTTTTGTGCCCCCAAATTTTGTGTAACAAATCCTTTTATACCTCCAGACATAGACAGGGCTCCATCCGTAGAAATATTTATGCAGGAATCCCAAGGCAAGTTACAAGAATTAAAGTAATTATTGATCAAACAAAAAATTTTGTGGCCTTTTGTTGTGGTTTGGAGTGGTTGACAAAATAAAAACTGTTCTATGATTCTTCTTTAGAGAGAAATCCACCAAATGCTAAAAGTTGGGCTTTACCACTGATATCAGTAGATTCATCCAACTGAATTGCAAACATGTTCACTTCTTTGAGGTGAGATATTGCTTGAAATTCCATATTTTCAGATAAAACCTTAACATGCCGAGAGAAATTGTATTATCTGAAAGCAGAATTTTTTTTTTTCTTTTTTGCAGTTTTTGTCCAGGGCTGGGCTTGAACCCACCACCTCCAGCATATGAGGCTGGCGCCCTACTCCTTTGAGCCACAGGTGCCACCCTGAAAGCAGAATTTTTTAAATTTCGTTTTTGTATTATTTCCCAAACTTTTTTTACATTTGCACAGCAAGCCAGTAAAATATGAGTTTTCATTTTCCTAGCTATGATTTCTGCTACAGCTAACTAACTTCTTGTGCTTTATTGATAACATTACATATTTGGTCCATATTTTTGCTTGCTTACTGAGTGTAAGTCATTTGAAATATTCCACTGTTTTTTCAGACTAGTGGGAATGTCTGGATTGTAAATGTCTCTTTAATTTCTAGGAACCATAGCTTCTTTGTTAATGTTTCACCATAAATTCCGCATGTGGGACGTGGTGGGTTTCCCTTACTGCATATGAAACTGAATGATAAGAAATCTTCATTCTTGCTCAGTGCCCATAGCTCAGTAAGTAGAGTGCTGGCTGCATACACCCAGGCTGGCAGGTTCTAGCCCAGCCTAGGCCTGCTCAACAACTATGACAACTGCAACCAAAAAATATAGTCAGGTGTTGTGGCGGGCACCTGTAGTTCCAACTACTCAGGAGGCTGGGGCAAGAGAATTGCTTAAGCCCAAGCGTTTAAGGTTGCCATGAGCTGTGATGCCAAGGCACTCTACAGAGGGCGACATAGTGAGACTCTGTCTCCAAAAAAAGAAATCTTCATTCTATCGATAACTAATTGTTTTTAATTTAGTTGCTGATGTACTAGATGAAGTAATATTTGACTCACTAGTGTGATCTTCTAATTTTTGTTTTCTTACTAAAACTTGCCCATTTTAATTGAATGCTATGTAATAAAAATTTTAAATGCCAAATCAAAATTAATAAAAATGATAAAAATAAATAAATGAATAACTCATAGTTTTTACAAAGAAATTCAGGTATTAATTAAACATACTTGGCAAATTTTCTAAACTAGAATTTGCAAGGTAATTGTATCCAATTACTATTCAAATCTATAAAGAATTGTACAACATGTTCAGTCCGAGCTATACCCCCTTGCTATTTTAGGGACAATGAGGGGTTGCTGAGTCATACAGCTTCATTCACTTCAGATGATTTTGATATAGATCAGTGTTCATCACAAATCCTTATCAAATTGCATCTGTGGACATGTTTGAAACTTTATTTTTCAAGGCTACACCCCCCATACTTTAGAAATAAGACAGTGTGTATTTATTATAATAATAAAATCTTTATTTATTATAACAATTATATATTTGTATAATCAATTTAAAGAGGTTTTAATTTTAATATGTACACTTACTGTGCTTTGAACTTCTTTTAAAAATAATTTAATTAATAATCTTTGCAAATTTTCAAAGCACATCTAAGACCCTCTCATGATGCACTGATATGGCACACCAGCGGGAAATCACTGTTCTAGAGGCTTCCCGCATTTCTTGGCAGCCTGTTGCATCACTTCAGAGTCCCATCTCCTTCAGGATGACTCTCCTGTTTCCCTTTTCCTTTTTAACATTTTCTAATGAGTACATTGGACCTATGGCAATCCAGGATAACCCCCACATCTCAAAAGCCTAGATTTAATCACATTTCCAAAGTACCTTTTGCCATGAAAGGTAATAATCACAGGTTTGAGGGTTAAGAGATGGTTGTTTTGGGGAGGACCATTGTTCTGTCCACCACAGTTGTCATCTTCAGAAGGCACCTTTGACAATTTAGCAAGGAAAAAAGTGAAAAGCTGCAAAGAATGGGCAAGTACTCAAGAACTAGTTTTCATTTCAAAGATTATGAAAGCAGGTAACATAAAACAGGGAATTCCAGAAGGACTTCAGAAAAGCTGTAAAAAGCAAGTTGTAATCAGAGCAGTTTGCCATAGCTGATGAACCCAACTTGGAAACTCCAGAGCTGGGGTCTGTGTTTGTTCTCTCCATCTGTCTGTCTGTCTGTCTATAGGACTGATTCCTTTCCCCATTTTGACTGTCTCTCTGACTCTTTCCCTACCAGCAATGGTGTAACATAATGATGACTAACAGGTGTGGCACCAGATGGACCTACATCTGAATCTTAGTCTATCCCATCCTGACTGCAGGATTTTGCGGTAAATTCCTTAAATTTTGTGGAATTCAGTTAAGCCTCCCAAAATGCTAGGATTATATATGTGAGCTACCATGCCTGGTCTCCATTCAGGTCTCTTGAAGGAAAATTAGTCATAGATCTGTCTTAGAAAGATGATTGACACCTACGTAAAGGATGATTTAGATGAGAGAGAGAGACCAGGTAATACTGTTATTATTGTCCACATGGGAGGTTAGGCTTTATTGTCAGATTTTTCTGAGGCTATGTATTTAATAAGAGGTCTTTAGAGGTTTTCAGATATACCTTCTACTTGAGCTGCACAAATAGACAGCAACAGCAAGCTAAATGGTGGGGCTGGGATTCAGAGGATGTAGCATGAGATGTAGGCATCTACTGTAATATTCTCATGCCACTCTTGGTGGAGTTGATCTTTCCTAGAGCTTTGCATTGAATAGAAGCTCCGGCTATGCTGGTGCAGTCATGGCGACTTGCAGGCTCCTAACCGGTGGCCACAGGCACAATAACTCTTACGCTTCCCAAGAAGGCTCAAAACATCCATTCTGTCTGCAGGTCTCAGCAGTGTGATCTAGTAAAATAGTGTATGAAGTTTCTATTTTTGTCACAAAGCTAGTACCTAGCTACCTACATTTAAATAGGGGGCTTTAATATGTTCACTGTAAGAAATTGTAAGTATTTAGGCAAGTAAGAGAGAATCTTGTTATTTAGGAGTCTGGCACTGTTAGAAATCTAGGTGTGGTCTTTTAAAAAATAACTTTTGCTTATGAAAGTCTCAAACATTGAAATGTGCAGAGTCCGTGTTGTGAATCCCCATATGCTCATTCCCCAGCGTCCACGATTATCCAATTCACATCTAATTTAATGCCTTCCATACACTTTTCCATTTTCTCACCTCCACCAGTTAGGAAGCAAATCCTTCTGTTAATGATGCATCTTGTCATTCTAAGGACCTCTTACCAAAGATAAGGACTACTCTTTTAAAACATAGCCAGAAAATAACGGTACTCTTTTTAAAAGAGGTATGAACAAGAGGAAAGTACAGATTTTGGATGGGTTCACATTCAGCAGATGTTGTTATTTATCTTCTGTGAGCTTGAGCAACAAAATCATAACATGGCTGTTCAACACTTTAGGCACAGGAAGCTCTTGAAATTGTATTTCACCCTACTCCGCACACTGCCCCCAGGTTCCCTTTCACTGGCCTTCTTTCTGGTAAAAGTTTGGCTAATTTGCTACTCATCAGGAGAATGAGAATGACTCTGTGGTCCAAGATGCTGCAACTTAACTCACCTAGTCATTTGTGTATCAATTGCCGCTGAAAGGTCATTTTGGTTTTTAACTGGTTGGTTGAGCCTGATGACCAATGAAATATGATTCATGTGAATAACACCGTCTCATCAGCCCCCTCATTCCCCACCCCCATATCAGGGCTCTGGTTAGTGCCTAAGATGTACAACTAATAGCTCTACTTTATATGTAAGTGGACTAATCAATTTCTTCCAGCTCAAAAACCAACAGAACAGAAGACAAAAGATTCATAGACTCATGGATAGCGGACATCTGAGGGAATAGAAAGTGCAAAGAAAGGCTCTGAGGCAGAAGCGTGCTTGATACGGTACTCATGTGTTCTGGTGTCCCTTCTGTCACGGCCAGGCCATAAAAGCCCCCAAAGGGGCTTGGTGCCTGTAGCTCAATACTGGCCACATACACCAGGGCTGGCAGATTCAACCCACCCGGGTCTACTAAACAACAA
>CAUYRH010032674.1:0-28574 GCA_963574655.1 Perodicticus potto | reverse complement strand
AAATCTGAAAATGCGGCCATGGACTGGTTCCTGGCGTTGGATTATGCTCATTCTTTTTGCCTGGGGGACTTTGCTATTTTATATAGGTGGTCACTTGGTACGAGATAATGACCACCCTGATCACTCTAGCCGAGAACTGTCCAAGATTCTGGCAAAGCTGGAACGCTTAAAACAGCAGAATGAAGACTTGAGGCAAGTGGCTGAATCTCTCCCGTAGGTTCTAAGATACTGAAGGGAGAATGATGAAATAGTGTACTTCATTTTTTGGTGTAGGGTTTCATTCAGCTATTGAAAAATTTCTATAAACTGCTCTCTTTGCAGAAAAAAAAAAAAACATTAAAAAAAGTTCTAGAAATCTGCTCCATAACACTGTGCCCACTGTCAACAATCCTGTACTATACACTCCAAATTTTGTTAGTAGGGTACATATCATGTTATTTTTTTTAACCACCTAAAAAAAAAAAAAGTACAAGTCAAGGACTGTTACTATTATATCTCCCTAATTCCTGCAGAATCAACTCCTACCTGGCAACATTTCCAGTGTTTGATTGATGACAACCTCGGAAATGCTAGTCCCAAATCCCAGTCCTCATTTATAAAGCTCAAGGAACCAAAAAGTTGTAGAATACAAAATGACTTTCAAATCCAGTGTTAATTATCACCAAAGACCCATATTTTCAAGAACAAGCGCAAATCTCACGTCTTATATAAAGAAGGTTTTTATAAGCATTGTCGAATGTTAATGCCAAGAGACTGTGGTGGTCAAATCCTTCTTCTTAGCGATAAGGGCCTGAAAACTCCAGAAACTGTGATTTTGCCCAAAGCCATCCAGCCAGCTAATGATAAAATCCTGCAGTGAAAACCTGGGTTCCTAACCTCTAGTCCAAGGCTTGCAATGCTTTACCAAACTGCTTTCCTGCTGCTCCAAGGACCCCAACTCCCCAAACCCATTAATGTGAATTATTGAAATATTGCTATCATCCCAGCAAGAAAGAAAAAAGAACCCTAGATTTAAAAAAAAAAAAAAAAAACACCATAGAGCAATATCAAAGAAGAGAGATGTGAGGAAAAACAAGTAAAAACTGCAAAAGATAAAAAGGGAAAAAAATTCAAAGGCTAGAGAAGAAAAATACCAGAGAAAGAAACAGGCTCAAAAAGATGTTCACGGAGATAAGCTTCTACTTATTCTTGGTGCCCCAAGCACTGTTTGAACTGCTGCCAAAACTGCTTTTGACCTAAATGGAGAATAAAACTATTTTCTTTATCTACTGAGAGTAAAATCAAATTTCATGTTAGGAAGCATTGGTTTGGATGAGGTGAGCGAACATATTAGGGAATAGAGGGTTATTAGCCAAACCTAGCATAGGTGGGGCACTTGAGAAAAGTTTGATGTTAAAAAGAATATCTGCATTTTGCTAATTTATACTGGGCCAACACTGACCACGTAGTTCACTATGCTAATCTTGCCTCTAAATAAACTACTCATCCCCCTCCGCCTTCCCCACACGTCTGTACACACACACACTCACAGTTTCCTTCAGCTTTGTTCTTTTACACACACAACTTTTTTATTTTTAATTTTTGTGAATATATAAGAGTTGTGCATATTTATGGAGTACCTGTGATATTTTGATATGAGCTTACAAAATGCAATAATCAAATCTGGGTTTTTGGGATCTCCATCACCTCCAGCATTTATCACTGCTTTGTGTTGGGAATGTTCCAAATCTACTCTTCTACTTTTTTTGAAATATACAATAAATTACTATTAATTATAGTTGCCCTATTGTAATTTTTTTGATGTTTAATCTTTAATTTTATGGAAACATAATCACATAATTTTTACGGTCACTATGAAAGTTTTGAGACAGACTGTGTTGCGGCCCATTATTTCACTCCCGTCTAGCGGCCTTTCTTATTCATCCATGCAAGTTTCAACTTGCTCAGCTTAGCAGTGTTGCTGGGAGGGCTTCATTTGTTTCCATCTGCACAGATTTTACGTTTCTCGATTTTTATGTATCTCAAACTGTCATAACGACCCACTAGTTGTACATATTTATGGAACCAACTCTTAACCTCCACATTCTCTCGATCATACCCTTCATACACCACTCAACTTGAAGTAAATTATAAAAAAAAAACCTCATTACCACTCCCACATCTATCTCCCTCATTGGCAAATATAATAGTTATGGTGCTCTTGACTTCCAAGAAAGGCAAACTCAAATAAAATTAGCTTTGAACAATAGCTGCATTCGCTACTCTCCATAACAGGAAGCTCCAAGGTAGCACCACCAAGCACAGCAAGTATTTGCTGACCTGGATTGCCCCTCCGCACCTACTCTGGAGAGAATTAAAAAGATACAGAAACTCTGGTTTGGGAAGCTTATAGTCCAGCAGGGAGACACATGTTCACAACCCCAAAACAAGGCAGTGTAAACACACACACAACTAGTGCAGATCGTACATACTCCGATCAAAGTGCTCAAAGGAAAGAGCGCTCTGGCTGGAAGGGACAAAGATTAACACACAGGACATGCACGTGGGTGAGGGTTTGGGGGATGGGAAGGAGTCCAATAGGTGGAGATGACGAGATGAAGCAGCACTCGAGGTGAAGGAAAGTGTTGGAAGTAGAAGAAAAAGCTGGTTTTCTGAAGCATACAAGTAAACTGGTTTCACTGGAGTAAAGACTGTTCCTTTAGGCACAGAGATGTGCATGATGGTAATGCCCACCTCCAACCATGAAGACCAAGGTCAAAGCAAGTAAGAGTACCTAACTAGGGTGAAATTGGGACCTCAAGTACTTCAAGGAGGCCCCATTGAGTAAAAAGTCAAAATATCTCCCCTGGAGGAAAGCAAGGCATAGGACCAGGACTCTGTCAAGCCTGAATTGCTAGGAGAAAAGAAAAAGGAGAATGAGAAGTGAGGTTCTTGCCTAGAAGACTCTAGATCAGTGTCTAGAGCAGAAGACTCTAGTGCCCTTTTTCATCTAAAGGGTACACTTGGGGCGGCACCTGTGGCTGAAAGGAGTAGGGCACCAGCCCCATATGCCAGAGGTGGTGAGTTCAAACCCAGCCCCGCCAAAAAAATAAGTAAATAAATAAATAAATAAAGGGCACTTGAACCTCCAGTTAAACCTCCGCAGCACGCTTAAATTATGTTGATCAAAAATGAGTGTAAAAAAAAAGTATAGACTTCCCTGAAGGCCATGCTGCCTGTTCCCTCCTTCCCATGGTTCCCCACAGCTCTCAGGGTAAAAACCAAAGTTATAATGGCTACTATACCACCTGCTCTCCCCTCTTTCCTCTTTCCCCCTCTTCCTTCTGCTACAGCCACAAGGGCCTCATTGCTGTGCTTCCACACTAGGCCTGGTCCTCCGCCAGGGCCTTCTGCAGGGGCTGTGCCATCTACCTGGGTCATTCTTCTCTCACCTCCTTTGGGTCTCTGTTCTGATGCCAACTTCTCCTTGAGGACTACCTGTCCACCCTATTAAAATCACAAGTCCTGCCACACACACACACACACAAAAAATGTAGATACTTACTGTGCTTTGATCTTCTTTTGAAAATAATTTAATTAACAATCTTTAAAAGTTTTAAAGCACACTGATTGAAAATTGCTGGTCTACAGGAAATGAGTAGTGGGTATGGTCAAGTGAACAGTTCAAGGGCACTGAGGTGCTTCTCTCCTGGAGGGCACAGTGGCCCTGTGGAAGCAGAAAGACCACGGCAGGAGCCAGCCCACAAAAGGCAGGCATGAGGAGCAGAGTCCGGGGGTAGTGGGGAGACTTGACCTTTTGTATAATTTTAATTCTCATCTCCATTTCCTGAGGGATCAGCTGAGGAAGGGAGCAGCACCCTGGTTTGGTTAAAGAGCAGCTAGTTACCCAATGACGCTTCTTCTATTGGAAAGGATCACTTTTACCTTTTTGGTGGCTAGTTGAGCTCTCTCTTCCTTTTCTTTAAAGCCATGGTCCCACTCCCTGATCTATTAATCCACTACCCCATTAATCCACAAATCCATGAGGGGCTTACTCCATGCATTACAGCAAAACCCTCATGACCTAATCACCTCTTAAGGGCCCCACCTTTCAATACTGCCACATTGAAGAGTAAATTCCAACATGAGTTTTGGAGGGGACAAATATTCAAACCATAGCAAGTATATAAAGTTAGGCCAAAGGGGGTTGATTATGGAAATAGACTCACATGCTTGTGGAAATGGAGATGTCCCACAATGTGCTATCTGCAAGCTGGAGAACTAGGGACGCTAGTGGAGCAACTCCCAGTCCAAAGCAGAGGCCTGTGAATCTGGGCAGGAGTTGGGAGGGGCCAGTGGTGATATGTCCCCAGGTTCTAAGAACCAGAGGAGTTCCTCCATCAAGGGCAAGAGAAGACAGACGACCCCGCCCTAGAAGGGAGCAAATTCATCCTTCCTCAGCCTCTTTGCTCATGGGATGATGTCTGGCCACCTTGGTGAAGGGATCTTTTCTCAGTCTACTGATTCAAATGCTAATACTCTCTTCTGGAAATAACCTCACAGACATACCCAGAAATAATGCTTTAGCAGCTATTTGAGTATTCCTTAATCCAGTCAAGTTGGCATCTAAAATTAACCACCACACTACCTGTCTGCCCTTGGGGAAGTTTACTTAACCTCTCTGAGCTTCCGGGGCTCTTGTAAAGGCTGAATGAGAAAATTCCTGCAAAGCACTTAGCGCGGGCCTGGGTGCAAAGCACACGTGCAAAGAGTCTATGGGGTGCGCTGCGTCTGCTCACATGGACGGCTACACAGAGGGTTGGCGGCATTGAGATCAGGTGGCCCGGGCAGGCAAAAAAAGTAGGGAACTCTAGATGGGGCTGTATGACAACAGACACCCAAGAAAATCAGCGGTGAAGATGGTGTCAGGTATCAGGGAGGCTGGTGGGCAGGGTGGGGCATCAGCTGTGGCATTTGCCCATCAGCGGCCTGAGGCGGTGAGTGTAGTGAGGCAGAAGGAACAGCAGGAGCAGAAGACCACAGAAGGCCCTGTGGGGGCTGAGATACCCTCTTTTCAGAGGGAGCTCTTGCACAGCCACAAGAAGGAGAAACCCTTGGCCAATCATTCAGTAAACATCATTAAAAAGAAGGAAGGCTGAGGTCCCACTCATTGGCAAGAAGCTCCTGACACAGCAGACCTGGGCCACACCAGACCTTTTCTAGGTTCACCAGGTCTGGAGGATATATATTCAACCACACTGTAAAAAGAAATGTGCCAAAAGCCATGGTTTATCTATCAGACAAAAACCAACAGGTTTAGGAACACAAGACCAACCCCGTACATTGTTTGTGAGAGTATGGAGAGTGGTTTGCTGTATCTACTAAAATTAGAAATCCACGTACCCTTGGACCTCACCGTTCCACCTCTAGGAATTTGTTCTCCAGCTGCGTTTGTCACTTATGTACAAAGTGATATATGTAGTATACACAAGGTCCCTCATGGCAGCATTGTTTGATAAAAAAGAATGGGTAGGCCAGGTGCAGTGTCTCACACCTGTAATCTTAGCACTCTGGGAGGCCAAGGGTAACAGACTGCTTGAGCTCAGAAGTTTGAGAGCAGCTAGAGCAAGAGCGAGACCCTGTCTCTACTAAAAATAGAAAACTATCTGAGTATTGTGGCAGGCACCTATAGTCCCAGCTACTTGGGAGACTGAGGCAAGAGGATCACTGGAGCCAAAGAATTTGAGGTTGCTGTGAGCTATGATGCCACAGTACTCTATCCAGGGTGACAGAGGGAGACTGTCTCAAAAAAAAAAAGAGTATAAAATATCTAAATGCTAAGTAAACAAATTAAGTTACATCCATTAAAACAGACTGCTACATTGCTAAAAAGAATGACGAGATGTTTTATGTGTTCTGATATAGAACAGTCTCAAAAAAAAAAAAAAAAGGAGAAATTGTATGATGCCAATTGTGAAAAAAGAGGAAAAGTGGAAACACACACACACCAGTGAAACTCTGTCTGCACTATACAGCAGCTGGGACAAGAAGAACCACGAATGAACAGCAGCCCGCTCCTTCCGTTTTCGTCTTAGACCTGCAACATCGATTCTCTGAGCTCCAGCTTCCTCACCTGTGACGTGGCTAATACTACCTACTTTAGAAGACTGTCTTGAATTTTAAATTTAAATGTGGACATGTGTTTTTATATTACACGGCATTATTGTGTTAAATTCTTATCAGAGATCAATAACAGATGGCTAGTATATGACCATTTAAAACATTAGCTATGTAATACTTGACTAAAAAAACCATTTTAATGGCTTTCCATTTTTCTTCTTTTGAGATGGTCTTACTCTGATGCCCAGGCTAGAGTGCCAGGGCATCAGCCTCTTTCATAGCAACCTCAAGCTTCTGGGTTCACATGATCCTCCTGCCTCAGCCTCCAGAGTAGCTGGGGCTGCAGGTGCTGCCACTAATTTTTCTATTTTTAATAGAGATGGGATCTCGCTCTTCCTCAAGCTGATCTCAAACTCCTGAGCTCAAAGGATTCTCCTCTCTCAGTCTGCCAGAGTGCTAGTTTCCCCTTTTTAAAACCAAATAAAAGTGTCTATTTTCCTCCACACTCTCTCCTTTATGGCATTCTTATACACTCACATCAAGTTTTCAACTTGCAAAGACGCCAGAGTTATGTGGGTAATATGGTATAAGGAAGATAAAAATACTAGTAAGATATGGGGAAACCCCACATCAGGAAAGGCAGTGATCAATATTCTGTAAAAATAGGATCTAGGAAAACATCTATGCAACACCACCAACTCAGGTATTGGCAAAAGAGGAGGGGGTCCAGCCGATGTTGCTTGTGACCGTGAATGTGCTGTCTAGCCTGATGAGGACCAAAGTAACAGGAAACATTAAGATGTTCAAGCTTATTTCCAGTGATTAGTTCTCCAGCGGGAGTCAACCTCGTGGAAAGCACCTGGCCCATCAATAAACATGCGTTCAGTGTCAGAGTACCTGGGAACAGCACCTGGCTCCGTTCCTCTCGTTTGTAACATTGCTGGGAGATGTGGGCTCTTTAAAGAAAGAAACTAAAACAGCGAAAGGGAAGAGATACCCTGAACTGTGCTCGGTCCTCAGCCTGCTGCCTCTCTCATCACCCCTTTTTCTGGAAATTCTGCCTGTCACCTCTAAGCCATTGATCCCGTATTCCCAGTTCTGTCTTCTTTCCTGCCTAGGAGATATTTCTGCATGAATTGCACCGTTACATTAAAATGAATGTTTTCTTTAAAAACACATTATCTCCTTCCAAAGCAGCTCCCCCTCCAGGCCTCTTAACTCATGGGTTTTCACGATTTGTCTCTCCATCTTCTCCCAATCACTTAGACTCCTAACACTGGAGTCTCAATGATTCACAATACATGATCCTCCTGCCTCCAGTCCCTCCTAGCCTGTAATACATCCACGCACAACAGCCAGATTAATCCTCCTGAACATGACCTAATCATCACTCTCTATTCAATAACCTCCACGGTCTTCCTAATGGCCTGGAGAATTGTCCAAAATACTTAGCAGGGTATTAAAGGTGAGCTGTAAGGGGCACTCCCCTTCCGGAAACCCTGTTTTTCGCTGTCTGCTCACAGCAGTTTTCTCAACCTCGGCACTATTGGCAGTCTGGACTGGATGATTTATTGTTGGGGGCTGTGGGACACATAGTAGAAGTTTTAGAAAAATCCCCAACCTCTAACCGCTACATTCCTGTAGTACCTCCCTACCTCAAATATGACAAACAACAATGTCTCTCACATTGCCAAATGTCCCCTCTGAGGCACAAAACCACCCCAGTTGATATCCACCCCTCTATAGGACAGTGACACTCCCACAATTCAGGTCAAATAATTGTTCCCCCAAATACCAAAACTACCAAAAATATAAAATATTCATTCATTTATTCATTCATATATATATGATTGTGCCTTTTTGTTTTGCCCAATTTCCTCCCCTTTCTACTCTGTTTCAAAGGGCCTAAACCCTTGTGGGAGAGGAAACCCTAATTTATCAGCAAGATAAAGATCAGATAGATGTCTTTTTTTTTTCATAACATTAATATTTATTGCTTTATATGAATACTATATTGAAAGCCCAAGCATTCAGTTTACACACAGAAATTATACAATTATATACCGCTTCACAAAGGCAGCAAACTCTTACTCACACACAAAGCCCTCTCAGCGTCCGGCCCCAGGCTTATCTCTTTCCCCATCTCTCACCAGCTTACTCTCATAGTCTTTAAGCCAGGTTCTCAACCTGTGGGTCGCGACCCCATGGGGGTCTCCTGCATGTCAGATATTTACATTATGATTCATAACAGTAGCAAAATTACAGTTATGAAGTACCAATGAAAATAATTTTATGGTTGGGGGTCACCACAACATGAGGAACTGTATTAAAGGGTCGCGGCATTAGGAAAGTTGAGAACCACTGCTAAGCAGACAGTTCCCTTGAATATGCCCCAGCTTCTCAGCTTCCAGCCTCCCACAGACTACTCCCTCAGGCTTTCACAGTGCGGGGAATGGGGGGGTGGGGGGGTGCACAAATTCTTTTGTCTGGATTACTCAGGGTCCTGAGCACCTGCTCTCTGCTCCCCTGAACAGCCTATAGCCCTGTGTACACCTCCACCAATATCCTTAGCACACTCTATTGACACTGTACGTGAGACACTTAAGGGTTAACTCTCTATGATGCATTTCGTCATTTCTACAAAGCCAAGTACATTGCCCTGGCATACAGCCATGATAAAGATAGCTAACATGCATTGAACACTACCTGTATTGAGGGCCAGGGGTCATTCAAAGCACTTAGCATGTTTTTATTAACTCAATTATTCTTCAAAGGTAGGTATAATTATTATCTCCACTTCACAGATGTAAAAATTGGAGCTTATGCTATAAAATAAACCTATGTAGGCTGGCTTCCAAGCCTATTCTCTTAATCTCTCAGACTAATAGATAGGTAATGAAATTTTTCTTGAATAATAAATGAATGAACGAGATTGCATCTCAGTGGGAATATTAATATATACCAGGCTGAGGTTTTCTTACTTTAGGAACCAGGTAGAAAGAGCTTGAAGATCAGAATCTTTGGGCTTAGTGTTAGTCAGTGTTCTCCAGAGAATAGACCTGATAGGATGGAGAAAGAGCGAGAAAGGAGGAAGAGAAATAGAGAAAGAGAGGGAGATTGATTCATCTTAAGAAACTGGTTCTTGTAATTATAGGGGCTGGCAAGTCCAAGATCTTCAGGGCAGGCCAGCCGGTTGGAAATTCAGGAAGAATTGATGCTGCAGTCTGCAGGCTTAAGGCAATCTAGAGGCAGAATTCCATCCTCTGAGGAGGACATCAGTCTTGTCTCTTAAAGCCTTCAACTGATTAAATGAGGCCTACCCATATTACAGAAGGCAATCTGCTTTACTCAAAACCCGCTGATTTAACTGTAAACTACATCTAAAAAACACATTCATATCAACATCTAGACTGGTGTTTGACCAAACTAGTGAGTATCATAGCCTGGCCAAGCTGACATAAAAAATTAAACATCACAGTTTTAAAAATAGGCAGGTAAGAACCGATACGTTCTATAGCAAGTATTCCTCTCCTATACTGAATGGTAACAATTATCTACCCTACCCTTTTGAGGCCTATTTACAGCAACTTACTTCATTATTTATCTTTGGTTTCTAACACCTTGTCTCCCCAGCTAGACTGAAAACTCTTTCAAGTAAGGAACACATCTTCTAATTCTTTATATCCCCCACAATGCCTTATCCAGGGATAAGCACCAGTAAGCACTTATAATGTCTTAAATAAAAGAATAAATTTGATGATAAAAGTAAATAAACTGAGAAAATTCTTAGGATAGATAAATAGATAGCATTACCCTTGATGCACTAAGTGAACAGTGTTTGATCAACTGCCAGAGTGTTTTATTGTTTTAAACATAACAGTAAACATCTTCATCAGGTGGCACCTGTGGCTCAGTGAGTAGGGCACTGGCCCCATATAACAAGGGTGGCAGGTTTGAACCCGGCCCAGGCCAACCTGCAACAAAAAATAGCCAGGTGTTGTGGCAGGTGCCTGTAGTCCCAGCTACTCAGGAGACTGAGGCAAGAGAATCGCCTAAGCCCAAGAGCTGGAGGTTGCTGTGAGCTGTGACACCACAGCACTCTACTAAGGGCGAGAAAGTGAGACTCTGTCTCTAAAAAAAAAAAGTAAACATCTTCATCTCCTTCCCTCTCTAGTTTAAATCCCTAGTCCCTAGAACCGCTTACAGCTTTGATGCGATGTTGATCTAAAAGTAGAAGCTGTATCAAATGGAGCAGAGAACTCCAAAGTGGTTTGGGGCTTCAAATGTATCAATAAACAGGACGGATGACAGATATTATAACAAAGAGCGTCTAAGGCCTCTAGCCACAGGGCTCATAGTTCCCCTGGAATGAGAATATTTTTAAATATGTGTAACGAATTGATAGAACATTTGATTTCAAGGAATGGCAAACATGAGCAGAATCTTCCATGCCAGGCCTCCAAGTCCACACTCTTCCCAACTCTGTAATCACAATCAGTAGCCCCTGCCACTGCTTTTTCTGCCCATTCTCATTCACCACATATCTTTTTCACACTGTATTATATTTACAGTATTTGTTTATTTACCCGAGTCCTTTCCAGACTATAAATGTCTAGAAAACAAAGGCTCCCTTGTTTGTCTTCTTATGTTCTAGCACCTTGAACAATGGCATTTGACATTTGTTAGAGGACAGGAGAAGGGTTGGCAGGAGCAGCAAAACAGAGGTCACACCCAGAGAATCAACAAAGGGCAACAGTGGAGCGGTGCAAAAGGTGCTGGAGATACGAGATCTAATTCTGACTCTGCCATGGGAAAGAAAGCCCAAGCAGGGAAACTTGAACTTTCTGGGCCTCGGCTTTATCATCTCAAATATAAGCACTTTATAGCTGTAGAATTGTATAAGCATTCAAGAATTGTATAAGCATACATAGTTTAGGATTTGGGTTCTTTTTTTTTTAACATGCCTGTGCAAAATAACGAAGCGAAATCTGGAGCAAAGATTTGATGATTTCAAAGGAAGGAGAGAGAAGAGAAAGGAAGGAAGGAAGTCACCCAATGACTTCCTTTGGTAATGTTAACTCAAGCTCTCATTGATTGAAATTTAGTTAAAAAGATTGTGTAGTGCAAGATGATTTGTCCTTGATAATTTCTTGAGATAATTAACTCTAACTTAATTTTGAATGTGTAAATGCAAAATAATATAACTACATTTATAAAACTGAGTACAATAAAATAGAAAATTTGGAGACCCAGAGATTACAATCATGAGAATGCATAAGCAGAAATTAGTTAATGGGGACAAAGTGTGTCACTCAATAATGGATGTCCTAAAAGCCCTGACTCCACCACTTCACAATCTATGCACGTAACAAAATTACAAATGTACCTCATAAATGTGTATATAAAAAAAATTATTTTATTTTGCTTCATTCATTTATTTATTTATTTATTTATTTATTAAATCATAATTGCGTACATTAGAGCAGTCATGGGGCACAATGTCCTGACTTCATATACAATCTGAAATATTTTCATCAAACTATTTATTTATTTTTTAGACAAAGTCTCACTCTATCATCCTGGGTAGGATGCCACGGTGTCCTAGCTCACAGCAACTGCAAACTCTTGGGCTTGAGCAATTCTCTTGCCTCTGCCTCCCAAGTAGCTAGGACTACAGGCACCCACCAGAACACCTGACTATTTTTTAGAGACAGGGTCTTGCTCTTGCTCAGGCTGGTCTCGAACCTGTGAGCTCAGGCAATCCCCCCGCCTTGGCCTTCCAGAGTGCTAGGATTATAGGCGCAAGATACCGCATCTGGCCACAAAAAGAAATTTTAGTGGAATGCACAAGTAACCACACTCTGAAGAAAAACAAAGCCTATGCTGTTTGAACTACTCTAGAGCATTTTTTAAAAAGTGTTTAGGAAGATGTTCTAAATTATTTCTGAAGCAATAATCACAAAGCCAAAGATGTCATGACAAAAGTTTACAGCAATCTCACTTTCAGTATCAATTCAGAAACCTAAATATAATAAATATAATAGCAAACAAAATCTGGCAGCTCATAAAAGAATAATCCACCATGACTAAGTGGGGTTTATTACAGAAAAACAAGGCTATTTCACTGTTAGGAAATATAATATACAATTTATTATGTTTTGGAATGAAAACAGAAAATAATCATATGACTATGTCCATGGGTGCTGAAAATATATTATTTGATTAAAATACTATGTTCTTTAAAAAAATCTTATTAAATATAGAGTTTATTTAATTTGATTAAACAAATATTTATGGAAAATTTACTATAGGCCAAGCAGAGTTCTAGGCACTTAGGATATGGCGGTGAATAAAATAGACATAAGTTACTGTTCTCTTGAAGCTTACATTTTAGTGGTGGAGATCATGATTGAGTAAATTATCTAGAATGTGAGAAGGCTGAAAGCAGTGTGGAAAGTAAACTAGAATCAGATAAGGAAATTACGAGAGCTTAGAGTAGGAGGCAAAAGGGATTTTAAACTGAGGAGTCAGGGTAGGCGCAATTAGAAGGTGACAGTTGAGGGAGATGAGAGGCTGGGCCATGCAGATTTCGAGGGGAAGAGGTATTCTCAACAGAAAGAACATGCCAGTTGACTTGAGCAAAGAGGCCACTCCCTTTCGTCTGAGAAGTGAGATAGGGCAAAAAGGACAATGTCTCTTACTGTGTTTCTTTTTATCAGGGTGGAAAGTATGACCCGACACTTTGGAGCAGATTTCACAAAACTGTCGATTTTCCCCTAAGTTAATCTTCAAATTTAACACAATAATTTTTTTTTAATTAACAGAATCTTTTGTTATCGTGCAAGTCAATTCTCAAGTTCATATAAGAGAAGAAAAGCAAAAATAAATATGAAAATTTCATAAAAGAAGCACAAAGGAGGAAAACACAGCTATTAACTGGTAAAATAACTGGATAGCCATCTGAAAGAAAATAACGTTGGATTCCTACCTCACTAAAATAAATTCCAGCTTGGTCAAAGAAGGAGGAGAACTACGTGGTTGGAGACAGTCCTGAATTAGGATTACAGGAAACTAAATTCTCACTATAAACCTTTTGTGTCCTTTAAATTTTATAGCCCATGCTTTGCATATTTAAAATTAATTAATTATGTTCAAAACATACTCAAGTTCTTACATAAGCAATATACTATAGTGGAAAGACCACAGCCCTGAAAGTCTAAGGGTGTTTTCCGGAACTGACTTTGCACTAATAAAGTTCTAATCTTGGGCAAGTGTTAGTATTACATCAGATGGATTCCAGCCTCTTTGAGTTCCAAAATTCTTTAACACTGTATAAGTTTAAGCTTCTAAACTGACCTAACAGGACTTTTATCTACCGTAACTAGTTTTGACAGTTCTTCTAATAAATCCCAGATAGTTTGCTGTGGAATTTAGCTTCAAACATTATTCAGTGCCCACTCTCGTCACACCATTACAATTGAGTGAAGACAGCATACAAAGTGCATTTTAGGGCCGAACCAGGAATTTCTGGGCTGTTAGTCATGGAGGTACTTGGTCCTCCTTCATACCACGCTAACAGATAAGGAAAGGATTGTCTCCTGAGGTTGGATGCCGTGGATGGTGAGGCCTGTGACTCACACCAGGTGTTGCCAAAAGGACTCCATAGTCCATAGCCAATCAGCTGCCCATGATCCAGAGGCCCGTTGTCTGGTTCAGGGCTTATTTGGATATTTGATTTTTTTTCTGTGCCCACCTTCTGACCATCCTACAAAACATCTCTACCAAAAAAAAGGAGGAGGAAAAAAACATAAATCAATCTGATTACTTGTTTACAACTTTACTAAGTAATAGCAATTATTAGCTATCTTAGCCCATAGGTGAATAATTGTGTTTTGAGGAATTGAAAAGCTAAAAACTACCTTCACCATTATTTCACCTAAACTATACACTTTACAAATGCGAAAGGTGAGGCTTAAAGGGTTCAAATGACTTGCTTGAGGTAAGCAGCCAGTTCCCAAAAAATCCAAGGTAAAATTTTAGGTGTTCTGACTCTTGAGCTAAAGCTGTTTCCACCTGCCATCTTTCATCTTTACATTATTTTCCAAACTGTGCTCTTATATACATGCCAGAATATTATCTGCCTACTAAAAATATGTAACTTTTTCCAATAGTGGTTTGGCTTAATCTGCTCTATCTGGACCCTGATTTCCTTTAGACCTATGACCTTAGGAGTAGAGCTTCTAAGCAAGAAACTAAGCAAAGGGACCAAACAGAAAGTCTAAATGCTAGTTTAGAACCACTCTGGAGGAACTATTTCTTACCCAGCCCTCTCCCTGCCACCGTCAGTCTCCACTTTCCCTGGTGACACTTTTTTTTTTGTAACTTTCTGACCCCCCTTTTCCACTTTCATCTCCAGCCAAAGTGATTCTTAGAGCTTCTCTCACATACATGCCCAACCTAATTCTACCCAGGAAACAGCTGTCAGCAAATTTCCTCGGGGCTTTGTATGTCCCTTTAACTTAAGTAGGTCATTGCACTAAAGGGAACATAGAGATGGAATGAATGAGAATAAGTGGGATATGGCTTGTGCGAGGTCTGTGAAAGCTGTGGGGAGACAGGCAATGTGGCAGGGTGGGGCCGGCCTGAGAAGTGCCCCTCGGGAGCTTTCCACCGACTCAGACCTCCCAGCAGCTACTAGTCAGACAGGCAGAGCGGACCTTAACCCTACAGACCTGGAGTCACTGTGTTGCCCGCATCTCTCTGCATTTCTTCTCAAAGAGCGGAGGGCGGAGCAGAGGGCAAGAGATTAGCTAAATGGAAGGATGCCTTTCTACAAGCGGAAAAGAGGTGGGGACGGATGGCCGGAGAGGCAGAGCTCTTATTAACACAGTTGATTCCCAACAAAAACCAAATGATCGGGTGTTGCCTGTGGCTCAGGGAGTAGGGCACCAGCCCCATATACCAGATGTGGTGGGTTCAAACCTGGCCCCAGCCAAAAAACTGCAAAAACAATTTTTTTAATAAAAAAAAAATGATCTCTTTCCCACCCCAACCAAGCTGCCCCGCCTCCTTTTGAAAAGTCCATTCAGGTAAGCAGAGGCCTGCTGTCCACAAAATAAACATTCCCAACTACATGCAGAGTCTTGGGTTAGACTCTGTGGGATTCGGCTGTGTAAAACCAGAGTAAAATGACAAGCACAACCTTTGGGGGGAAAGGAGGGAAAAACCAACAGGAAACATGGATGCTCCACTCAAGTGAGCAGGGAAGCAAGCAGCAGCCCTGGAGTGTCCTGCTCAGCAGAGTTGGCCCTCATGATCTCTGGAAACCACCTAGAAGCTTGTTTCCTGCCAAGTGCAGCACAGTCTACTCCACTCCCCGCAGCACACACCCCACCCTATCATGGGATATGCTCTAGTCAGCCCTCACATGCCACGGCAACTCTACCTACCAGGCTGTGGGTATCTAACTGCCAAGAGACAGAAACATACTAGAACCCCATTAAACATATAGGTGATCACTGTTGCCTAAAACTTGGACTCTGACAGTCAAGGTGAGGTTGCTCCCTAAGTGCGCTCTGCTCTGTAGGAGTACACACATCTCCATCACTCACCCACATCTTAAGTACCTGTGCAGCACTAGTAAACATGGGGCAGGATGCAAAGGGTTACAAGGGGGAGAAAACTGCCCTCTTGAATCTTGTACTCAGGTCTGGAGAAGCACTGTTCCAGAGACGATGCGAGCCACGTGCATAATTTTAAATGTTCTAGTGGCCATGTTTTTAAAAGGTAAAAAGATACAGGTGAAATTGGTTCTAATAAAACACTGTTGTTAACACAAGAGATCCAAAACCTTTTTGTTTTGACACATAATCAACATTTTTAAATGGAGACAGTTTACATTCTTTTCTGTACTAAGTCTTTGAAATTCAGTGCATATTTTGTACTTACAGCCAATCTCTGTTCAGATTCTGAATTTCCTCAGAAGTATTTGTTCTGTATCTAGATTTCATAAATTTTACAGTGGGTAAAGTAGATTCACATCCCCCAGCGGTTGCAAACATGCCCACAAGGTTTCCAAAAAATGTTGTGATTCATTCTTAAATTAAGTAAAATTTACAAGTCAGTTCCTCAGCTATGCTACCCCTGTTTCAAGGACTCTGCAGCCATGAATGGCTGGTGGCCACTCAGTAGAAAAATGTAGCTGTAGAGGGACAGACAGATAGTAACCAGATGAACTCATGAGCAGCTGTGAAGCTGCAATGTAAGAAGTGATGTGAAGCAGAGTGCACAGATAAGCAGTGTTTTGAGGTTGTAGAGTGCCTGCCTGACTTAGTCTGAGGGGAGGAGAAGACTTTCTTGAGGAAGTGCTTCTTAAGAATCCTAAATATTGAGACAGGAAGACAGTACACTGCGGGAGAAGGGCTTTTCTGGCAAAGGAAGTGCATTCACCAGGGCCCTGAGGCAGAAGGCAAAGAGTGAGGTCTGTATTAGTCAGCATCCTGTGGGGAAACAGATGGCCCTGCAAACTGGGTAATTTCAGGAGTGTTTAATAAAGAGACTTTAGCAAGACCAGGCCAGGCTATAGGAAAAGCACTGCAGAATCGTGCAGTACCCTAGGCTCCCTAGGCTAGCAATAGCAGGGCACCATGAACTACCACACCACTCCAGCTAACAGGGGCAAAGGGAGAAAGTAGGTGTGTTCAGGGCCATCCGACAGGTGCTGTGGCCTTCAGGCTGGATAGATGACTAGCCCACAGAGTTCTAGCTGCAAGGTAGCAGGGGAAAGAAATAGCCCGACTTCATCTCCTTCTACCTTCTAATAACCTGTGTCTCCCACTAGCTAAACCCAACTAGCACTGGAAGGTAAGAGAGCCACTGGTGCAGAATACCTGGGTCAGCTGTGAGCAGAAAGGGTGGAGAGTAAATCTGGAAGGGCAATGTGAAGACGCTCAATAGTCTGTGTTATCAGTTTCCTATTGCTTCTATAACAAATTACTCCAAACTAAATGGTTTAAAACAACACAAATTTATTATCTTACAGTTCTGAAGTCCTAAAATCAAGGTGGTGGCAGGGTTTCATTCTTTCTGGAAGATTAGTGAGTGGAAGAATTTCCATTTCTTGCCTCTTCCAGCTCTTCAAGGCCTCTTGCATTCCTCGGCTCACAGCCCCCTCCTCACATCTCTGTAGCTCCTGCTTCCATCATCACATCTCCTTCTCTGCCTTTCACCCTCCGGATTTCCTCTTATGCAGACCCTTGTGATTATATTGGGCTCAAATGGATAACCCAGGGTCCTCTCCCCTTCTCAAGATCCCTAATTTAATCACATCTGCAAAGTCTCTTGCCACATAAGGTAACATATTCAGGGGTTCCAGTGATTAAAATGTGGACATCTATCAAGGAGCATTATTCTGTCTACCATGGTGTGTCAAGAAACGAACTAAGGCCACTGTGGTAAAATGCAAAGGGCAAGGGGATTATGGAAAGTTACAGTGTTAACGGGATAGGAAGGAGCCATAGCAGCAAAGTTGGGTAGACCACAATAGGGATTTTGTTCTACAGTTTAAGATAAGTGGAAAGTCTTTGGAATTGTCTTTTGGGAGAAAATTGCTTATAACTACAAAATGAAAAATAGATTGGAAGAATGATGAAACACATTGAAGATGATCTGAGAAGTTCACCTAAATAATCAGACGTTTGAAAATAATGGCTAGGACTAAGGAGATGGCCGTAAAGATGCAGAGAACTGGACAGATTTGAGAACTATTGAGGAAGTAATGTTTACAGGACTTGGTGACAGATCAGCTAAGCAATGGGGAGTGAAGCTGAGGGACACGAGGGTGAGGCTCAGGTTTCTGATTTGCTGAACTGATAGTGGTACAACTCACTGCAACAAGAATCTGTACTCAGAACAGGTTTGTTGAGAAGGGTCAGGAGATGTGGTTAAGCGTGTTGACTTTGAAGTGATTTTAAGAGAACCAAGTATACAGTGAACTACAATCATGCCACTACACTCCAGCTTGGGTGACATAGTGAGATCTTATTTCTAAAAAGAGAAAGTAGAAATGGGCAGTTGGAGGCACAAATTTAGAATGCGTCCTTGGGTTTATGTGGTCCTTAAAGCTGTGAGTATGAATGAAATCACCTAGAAAGGAAGAAGAAACCAGTCAGAAGAGTGCCTAGAGACTAGAACTTTTTTTTTGTTTGCTTGTTTGTTCTTTGTGGGGAGGGGGGCGGTCTGTGGTTCAGCATCTCACTCTGTGGCCCAGGCTAGAGTGCTGAGGCATCAGCCTAGGTCACAGCAACCTCAAACTCCTAGACTCAAGCCATCTTCCTGCCTCAGCCTCTCATGTAGCCTGGGACTACAGGTGCCCACCACACAACATCCAGCTAATTTTCCTATTCTTTTATAGAGATGGGTACGGGGGAATCTCACTTTTGCTCAGGCTTGTCTTGAACTCCTGAGCTCAAGCAATCTTCCTGTCTTGGCCTTCCAGAGTACAAAGATCACAGGCATGAGCCACAAAGCCCCACCAAGACTGGAGCATGTAATGACCATACAAAGGATATAACGACACAGATAATGTGTCAGATAAAATAGAGACAATGACCAGATAAAAGAGATACAATGAGCCCAAGGCATCATAAAAGCCAAAGAAATATGTTATTTTCAAAGGGTATGGTCAACAAAAGTGATTGCTCTTAAAGAAGCGGATGTCTGGAATGTCAACATTGGTTCACCTACACTATCAGTCCATGAGACTGATGAAGCAGCTTATACCCTGAGGCTAGTGGGTATCTACCCTACCCACCACCAATTTTAAGTAAGTCATGGTCATGGTAATTGGTTATCGGTGGGCATATAACCACTGACAGCCAATGAAATGCATTGACAAACTTCTAGAAAAGGGTAACACGGCTTCTTGTTGTCTTGAAACTTAGAGAGATGCAGGGCCTAGAGCTGACACTTCCCTCCCACTGTCATAGGAAGCCCAGGACTAAAGGCAACACTTGAAAGGCAGAAGCTAAAGCAGGTGAAAAAACAAATATTTATGAAATATTTTAAGCCCTAACTCAGACTGTGCCTGAAGCTTGATCTGACCCTACACTTTTAGGTTAGATAAGCCGATAAGTTCCCTTTTTGCAAAAGCCAAGTATGGTGCACTTACAATGAAAAGAATCCTAAATTCTAGGAGAGGATAAATGAAATGTAACCTGTGGTTAAGATCTTTAGAAGGAACATTTCTTTTCTTTCTTTCTTTCTTTTTTTTCTTTTTTTCCTTTTTTTTTTTTTTTGAGACAGTCTTACTCTGTTCCCCTAGGGAGAGTGCCATGGCATCATCATAGCTCATAGCAAACTCAAACTCCTGGGCTAGAGCAATCCTCTTGCCTCAGCTTCCTGAGTAGCTGGGACTACAAGTGCCTGCCACAATGTCCCACTAGGTTTTTTTGTTTGTGTGTTTGTTTTCTATTTTTGGTAGAGACTGGATTTTACTCTTGCTCAGGCTGGTCTTGAACTCCCAACCTCAAGCAATCCACATTTCTCGGTCTCCCAGAGTGGTAGGATTACAGGCATGGCTACCATGCACAATCAGAAGAAACATTTTTTATATATCAAGAAGATCACGGCTGGCTCGGCGCCTGTGGCTCAACAAGCTAAGGCACCAGCCATGTACACCGGAGCTGGCGGGTTCGAATCCAGCCCGGGCCCGCCAAACAACAATGACGGCTGCAACCAAAAAATGCCCAGGCGCTGTGGCGGGCGCCTGTAGTCCCAGCTACTTGGGAGGCAGAGGCAAGAGAATTGCCTAAGCCCAGGAATTGGAGGTTGCTGTGAGCTGTGATGCCACGGCACTCTATCCAGGGCGACAGCTTGAGGCTCTGTCTCAAAAAAAAAAAAAAAAAAAAAAAAAAAAAAGGTGATCACGGTGTTAACTAAAATTCTCATCAAAATCATAATAAAGCCATGAAAACAGATAAAAAGAGTCTTCAGAGCAGAAAAATAAAGTAGATGAAAATGCCAGAAGAGTTTTCACGTTCATGAACTCTAAGGTGAAACATCCAGAAACAAATAGGCATATATGTAGAGAGAATTAAAAATTATAATCCCAGGGTTACATAATTGCAAAACTTCATCTCCCTATCCCAATTACCCTCTGAAAAATTTCAAACTTATGGCCCGCCCCCTACGGGATCTTCTCGCCAGAGCCGTAACTCCTTATTGGCTATTCTACCATCCCGTCACCTCCCCTAACCGAACCTATATAAGGTGCACTTGTCTTTTGCTCTCCTCTTTTCTCTCTCTCCCCCTCTCTCCCCCATATCTATCTATCTATCTCCTCTTCCCCCTTCCCTCTCTCTCTCTTTCCTTATCTCTTTCCCTCTCTTTCTCCTCTCCTCTCCTCCTCAATGCTGCTCTGCAGCATCCCCCACCAATAAAGACCTTTCATACAAACTTTGGTGTTCCCTGAGGTTTATGCCGGTCGAGTGCCCTCCTTTCACCCGGTCTACCTTAAAAGAACTTCTTGATTGTGACCAGAAATCTAGTTCTGAGATTTTCATATGTTTTGAGTTTGTACCTTTTGTGAGCCCTGAAATGGCAATTTTACAGACATATAAATTGTAATATTCACAATTTCAACAGCATTGTAACTGTAGTCGGTAATTATAATTTTCATTGACACAAAAGTTAGGCTCCTGGGATTTGCTCAGTAGAACTTAAGATTGTTGCTAGGCACCTCCCAAAAGTGATTATCCTCTCTGTGGGAACTGAAGAATTTGACCTTGAATAACTTTTACATTGGGAAATTAAAAATGTACTGGCCTTGCCTTCTCTAAACCGATTTATTAAAAACCCACCCAAATCTGGAGCTACTGTGATGTAATGGATTCAACAGAAGAAAATACACAAAAGTCTGAGTTCCCACTATATGCAAGACAGCAAGCATGCTAGGCACACTTCGTGGCTTAAGTCTTGGTCCTTTCCCTGTGACAGAGCTTGAAAACCATGGCAGAAGTAAGGCATACTCATAAAAAGTCAAATATCAATATAAAACAATAAGTAATAAGTGACCAAAAACAGAGCAAGCAAACTCTAAGAACTTAGAGGCTGGAAAAAGAAGAAATCAGTGTGGTTGGAATGCCTTAGAGTAAGTACAGCAAACGAACAGAAGTGCAGGGCTCTGCAGGCAGGAAGATCTGTGTAAACAACTAGCCACAGGGCACAAGAGATTTGTAAGCAACTGTAAGAATTTATAGAATAGTCTGGCTTGAAGTTATGATTCTTACAGGGTTTTAGTGGGGACGGGGGGCGTTAGGGAATAAATAACAAACCTTCTTAGTAAAGAACCATGAATGGGAAAAAGTATCCAATGTAATCAATACTAATAGGAAACCAACACATAAACAACTACAGGCCCACAAGAAAGAAAACTGCAAGTATAGTCTAGCCAGGGGGAGGGGAGAGGGGTGGTAGAGAGTGGGGAGGGCGATAAGCGAGATCTCAGCTAATGTGTGCATGGGAGGGTGTTCAGCACACCCCCCAGTGGAGGGCTCAACTACAACTTGAACTTTACCTTAGAAGTGAAAACAATGTAACCTAAATATTTGTACCCTCCTATCAATGTGAAATTTAAAAATAACAGCAGCCTAAAAATCTTAGGCTTCATCTTGTATGAAGTGAAGTATTTGAAGACAGTCTTGAGAACTAAGTCAACAGAAACAGACCATCTCTTCTTTGGTATCAAAGCAAGGAAAGCTGCTGACACAACAACCTGGACTTGGTCTGTGTGTGAAATAATAAGCTTTTGTTGATGAATGCATTGTACAATGAGAAATGAGAAATTGGAGAGGATAGGATTGGGCCATGGAAACTTGGGCATTGCGTTGATAAGGTAAGGTTTGCCTTTCAGATATAGCTTACCCTGACTGCTACTGGGAGGATGGGTGAGATTGGAAGGAGCCCAGTTAGAAAACTTTCGGAAAACTCCAGACAAGAGTTGAAAGACCTGTCCAAAGTAGTAACAACTGAAGTAGGGAGAAGAAGATAGATTCAAGGGATATGTAGGTTACATCATCAGGACTTGGTGATTATCATTGACTACTGGGTGGGGAGATGAGAAGAGAAGATTGTAGAACAACCTGCAGGCTTCTGACCTGGGGGATGCTATGATTTGAATTGTGTGCCCCTCCCCAGTTCATATGTGGAAGCCTTACCTCCCAATGTGATATTAGAGATGGGGGGTGTCTGGAGGTTGACATGGGACTCGTGCTCCTGTAAGAAGAGACATCAGAGTCGGCATCGTCTCCTTCTCTGCCTTTTGAAGACACAGAGAGAGTGTGGCCACCTGCAAGCTGGGCAGAGGACCCTTACTAGGGAATGAGAGTAGCCAATACTTTGGTCTTCGACTTCCCAGCCTACAGAACTATGAGAAATAAGTTCCTTTTATTTAAGCCACCTAGTCTGTAGTATTTTGCTATGGCAGCTGGAGCTGTCTAGTATAGGGGACTAGGTAGAGAGTGGTACCATTAACCAGATATGGGAAGAGGTTCTTTGGGGAGAACAAGATGATGGGTTCAGTGTCGAACTTATAAATCGGGACTCTTAGGCTGCAAGTCACGGAAAAATACCCATATCAAACTATTCTAGGCAACTTCCTAAGGTCATAAAACCGAAAAGTGGGAATGTAGGGGTAAAAAAACTTCAAGACTAAACACCAAGAGGGCCAGGACTACCTCTCTGTCCTTCCCTCTGTTTCTCTTTGTTGTTTCAGTGAAGAAAACCACCTCCGTTTTGTTTCTGGTTATATGTGGGCTCATTCTCTCAAGGCCTTCCAAGTGGCAAGGGGCATGTCTGCCAGCAGTTCTGGAATCTAAGAAAGCGAGCTACACTTCCCAGTGCAAATTTGAAAAATTCCAGGGAAGAGAAACCCAGGAATCAAAAAACTGAATGAGATCATCTAAGTCCCCACTCTTGAGGAATATACTCATAAAAGCACAGAAATGCGAAACTACCTTCAGTATTTCCTAAGGGCTGGCCACAATCCTGGCACATAATAGGAGCTCAATAAATGTTAAATGATAATGAGTAGGCATTTTTCATGAATGAGATCATTTAGCATTTATGAAGTACTTTTGCTGCATATATTCCTGCCTGTGATATAGATTAAAGCATCTGTCCTCTGCCACTGCCCCCTCCTCATATGCCGAACACTGAATATTTTTAACAAAAGAGCCAGTTTCTGCAGTGATACTCTACTCCCAACCCCTGGGAGACACCCTTGTAGCTGCAGAAGTCAATGGCTAGAATATACATTAGGACTCTCGTTAAAAACTTCTCCTTATGGCCACCCACCACCACCATGGAAATTTTGCCACCAACTCACTTCTGCATTATCATCCATCACACCTTCAATTAGGAAAGAAGGCTCAGAGCCCTAGCAGGCCACTTTTAGAGATCTTGAAACCAGTTTTGAACTATCGCAGTAAAGGCTGGTTTCTCTTCATAATTCTACTGAGTTCCTCTGAAGGCAAAGACTGAATGGGCACAGTCAACAGCTAGAATAATAAAAAGCAAAGACTAAAACCAGCTCCAACTGGTGTGTCTTCAGTACTGCAGCAGAGGAAACTTTCTGCCTTTTGTCTGAACCTCAGTATATTTATTTAGTTTTAGTACACGTATACTATTTATATTTTATTTGTTTAGCCTGTCAATAACACTTTGAGGGCTACTTTATGCATGACACTGTACCAAATATCAAGGGACTTATAAAAGCAGCTAAATTTCCCCAGGGCACAATGTGGCCAGGCGTGATGGCTCACGCCTATAATTCCTAGCACTCTGGTAGGCAAAGGCGGGTGGATTGTCTGAGCTCAGAGGTTTGAGACTAGCCTAAGCCAGAGCAAGACCTCATTTCTAAAAATAGTCAGGCATTACGGGGGGCACTTGTAGTCCCAGCTACTCAGGAGGCTGAGGCAAGAGAATCACTTAAACCTAAGAGTTTGAGGTTGCTGTGAGCTATGACACCGTGGTGCTCTACCAAGGGCAAAGTGAGACTGTCCCCCCCACCAAAAAAAAAGATTATTTATGTGATAAATCTAGACTCCTTCATCTCAATCTCTGGATCCCCAGTTCCCCCCAAAACCTCTTCATTTTGATCCTGTGGAACCACACACACAGACTCGTAACTGGTCATGATCATTCTTTCTCCTACCTTGTGGGGGCCTCCCATTCTTTCACTGTTTCCTATTCTCTCAGCTGCCACCATCAAACCCCTGTCATCCCCAGGTTAGTGCAGCCTGGGCTAGCTTAGGAACATTTATTTTGTTCCAATTGAACAGCAGCGAGATACATGCAAAAAACACACATGCAGTGCTCCCCTGTTAGCCCCCCTGATGTACTTTTACTGTTACTACTCACAAGATAAATCCACCCCTAGCTTCTGTCATTTAGAGAACTCTAATGGGAAAGTTTTTGCTCCGCCTGCTTTTTATTATAAGGCTCCTGCCAATGACTCTGACACAAGTCTACAGAGCAGTGATTTTCAACTGGTGCGCTGCAACACACTGGTGTGCCACAAAAATTTTTAAAGATCATTAGTTAAGTTATTTTCAAAACACATTCAAAGTACAGTAAGTATATTTTTTCTTACTCTTTTCTTTTTTTTTGATCAACATAATTTTGTGTGCCGTGGAAGTTTAACTGTAGGTTCAAGTGTGCTGTGAGATAACAAAGGTTGAAAAACACTGCTATAGAAACTAACTCGACAATGTAACACTGTTAAAATCTCCAAGGCCTGGGCCAAAAGATCCTCTGGAAACCTCCTTCCTTGCCTGCCCTGAGCCTCCTGTCCTTCCCTAGGCCAAGGTCCTGCACCAACCTTGTGTGCATACTCTCCTCCCTGTCATTTTCCTTTTGGGTGCTACTTTGAGGGGGCTTCTGGCTTCCCCAAAAGCTGAGGAGTCTCAGGTCTGGAATGGAGCTAAGCCCCGCAGGGGGCTCACACCTGTCTGAATTCACAGGAGACAAACAATCTTGGCCTATGTCCCCGGGGCTTTCTCTATGCAAAGATGATTTAAGGTCAATTTTTTTGAATTCCATTTTCCTAATGAAACAGCCTAAAAAAGGATAAGTAGGTACCTGGGAGAATTCACAAAATTCCACTTACCAACTCACATACCTCATCTGGAGTTCTATAGGCACTATAGAACCTAGCTAACAGTATGTCCTGTTTCTATGGTTCCTTTGGGGAAGTGAGTTCTGAGTTCCAGCCAGGACCGAATGTACTCTGCCATTGCCATCCACAAGTGCAGCTGAGCTTTTGCCTCCCGCAGCCTGACAGCCCAATGGTAGGGAGCCACCTGAAGTTCTTGATGCTTTTTGCCTTTTGTCTAACCCTCAATATATTTATTTATTGTTTTATATACTTATTTTATTTGATTTCATTTTATTTCTTTAGGCTGTCACCAACACTTATTGAGGACTACTTTATTTCTCTACAACACATTTAAAAAAATTATTAACTTGGAGTGGTAGCAGCTCTTGCCTATAGCACTAGCTACTTGGGAGGCTGAGGTGGGAAGATCACTTGAGCCTAGGAGTTGAAGGATGCAGTGAACTATGATCAAGTTACTGCGCGCTCCAGCAGCCGAGACGACAGGGCAAGATCCTATCTCTCTAAAAAACTAAAAAGTACTAAAGCTAGATCAGTAATATGATTAGCACTGTGCTTAATATTAACGATGTCAAATGCAATTTAATGTACGATTTCATGGAATTCTGAAATAGACAGCTCACAAACAGAAGTGAGAAAACAAGTATGAACCTCTATTTTATCTCCCTGGATCTTCCCAGAAAGGTAAATATGTGTGTGTGTGTGTATACACATATATGTATAGTAGAATGAAATATGAAAAGGCTTTTGTATTTTTAATAACACTCGTTCAGAGACTAAAAAGGATTTTTAGAATGACAATGGTATATGAAAGTGTCTTTTTAAGGGTTATTTTCTTTTTTTAAAAAATATATGTATTTTATTATTCTTCATTACATTATTTCCCCCCCACCCCCACCCCTCCGTGGTAAGACAGAATTGATTTACAGAAAAGAATACAGAAAACACCAAAGCTGCTGGTAGAGGGAGAGATTTCAAGTGGGGAGAGAGATGCTCTCTCCGTTCCTCTCCCGGTCTTTCCCCGGCTCCTCCTCTAGGCCTCTAGCCTCAGGGTATATATAGGTGTATGGGTTCCTTGGCCAGGAAACAAATGAATACAGTCCCTTCCACCAGGGGTAAGGTGAATGAGTGTATCCCAGTCTGGATTTGAACCTGCCAGCTCAGGTGTACGTGGCTGGCGCCTTAGCCGGTTGAGCCACAGGCACTGAGCCTAGGAACTTTTGATGATACTTAAATTACTAAAATGTCTAACTAGCTGATTTCTCTTTCTCTAACATCTCCCCATTTTAATTTGTCTCAAATATAGTTCCTGAAATACTCTTTGCAACAATGACTATCGTATTAAATTCAGAGAAGATTATAATAGTAAAACATATATATTATTAAGTGGCAGGTTTGAGAATGTAATAAAAAAGATCATTTTTGATCACTAAGGATAGTAAAACCAATGTTGGTAAAATCCTGATGTCTATATAGTTTTCAAATTTCATACATAGTCGAGAAAACAATAAGAGAAGCAATTCCAGGAAAGAGAATACATTTCAGAACATATTCTAAATTAGGATAAAGCATCATAGAGATAAGGAGGATGTAAAGTAGTTTTGAGAAAGTTCAAACTCAGTGACCTATTTTTTGGGGGGAGGGGACTTCTTCAAACAATGAAAATTTATAAAGGTTCAACTACTGTTCAACTACTTCGTTTGTGGGTTTTTTTTTTTTTTTTGAGACAGAGTCTCACTCTGTTGCCCTAGGTAGGGTGCTGTGGCATCACAGCTCACAGCAACCTCCAACTCTTGGGCTTAAGCGATTCTCTTGCCTCAGCCTCCTGAGTAGCTAGGGCTACAGGTGCCCGCCACAACACCCGGCTATTTTTTGTTGCAGTTGTCACTGTTGTTTGGCTGGCCCGGGCCAGGTTGGAACCTGCCAGCCTCGGTGTATGTGGCTGGCGCTGTAACCACTGTGCTAAAACTTTGGAGAGTGGCACTAAAATTGGTAATATCAAAATTCTATGAAGCAAATGGGAATAAAAGGACTCAAGTGTGTTGTGATAGTAGTTCAGTTCAGCAAGGTTTAGTTAGCTCACCATGAAGACTTCTGGTCTTAAATATATTGTATCATTCATTCCTAATCACTGGCTTCTACAACAATGCTTATTGGTCCAAAGAAGACTCTAACCTTGCTTGATTATGAAGGCAAGAGTATCATATGGTAAATATGTTAAAAATCAGATTATATAATATGTTTTGTAAAGATTTAAATGTTAAGAATGACAGTTTTCTGTTCCATGTTGAAATTCATTGGTTCTCAAAACGAATTAATGTTTGTCTGCGTTTATGAAATGAAGGATAAATGTTGCTCCATTTTGATAGTACTAGAGAAAAGAAAAACTGCATAAACTTAGAATCCTTACTGAGCCATAAAAGGAATGAAGTATTGTTACATAGTAACACATGGATAAAACTTGAAAACTTTATGCTAAGTCAAAGAAGACAGACACAAAAGGCCACATATTACATGATTTCATTTATATGAAATCCTTACAATAGGCAAATTCCTAGAGACAGAAAACAGACTAGGGGGTGCCAGAAGCAAATGGAAAGAGAATATGAGGACTGACTGCTTAAAGGGTATAAAGTTTCCTTTTGGAGTGATGAAATGTTTAGAACTAGATTGAGGTGGAGGTTATACAATATCATGAATGTACTAAAAACTGCTAATGGTCAATTTTATGCTATGCACATTTTAGTATAACAAAAAAATAATTTATAGATCTTGACATATCTATTTGTCCTGAAACTTCAAATGACAACCACCAATATCCTTAAATCTCTAGGCTTAAATGTCTTTGCTTTCTTTAGTTAAAGAATTTCTCAAAGCAAAGTTATTGAAAACTTTGAGTTTAGTGGGTACCTCAAAAATTATTATAGTTTGTTGAATGAACAAACTGGCAATTTTTATACTATTATGGTTGAGGATACTGAAAAGCTTATGAAGACCTGAAAGCTTATGAAGACCTCTTTCTCACACATTTCAATCTTTGTGAGATGTTCAAATCTATGAACTAAAGTTGACTGAGATATTCAAACACATTTCAGGAAACTCCTCTGGAGAATTCTTGGTAAAGTTCCTTGTTTATTCCCAAATAAGTGGGCAGACCTTGTGTGTCATCATCCCATTTTCGTTCTTTCTTTTTTTTTTTTTTTCCTTGAGACAGAGCCTCAAGCTGTCACCCTGGAGAGAGTGCCGTGGCATCACAGCTCACAGCAACCTCCAATTCCTGGGCTCAAGCGAGTCTCCTGCCTCT
>CAUYRH010032673.1:0-16922 GCA_963574655.1 Perodicticus potto | reverse complement strand
AACCTGCAACCCTCAGTATATGGGGCCGGGGCCCTACTCGCTGAGCCACAGGCGCTGCCTCCGGCCATTTTTTGGTTGCAGCCGTCATTGTTGTTTGACGGGCCTGGGCTGGATTCGAACCCGCCAGCTCAGGTGTACGTGGCTGGCACCTTAGTCTGTTGAGCCACAGGCGCCGAGCCTGACCTTATGTATTTTGTGATTTACTATTTCATGCTGTTTGAATATTTTCTTCTTCAGTTATTTGTATTTTTCTTAAAGATTGTGACCATCAACTCTTTTTTTTGTGTGTGTATGTAGTGCAAATATTTTTTAAGGCTATGAACATGGAATAAGAAGGCAGGCCATTGTTTCAAATGCTAACCTAAGATGGTGTTTGGTTAAATTGCTTAATTGTTTGCCTTGATTATTTGAGCAATGGTAAGCTTCTTTTGTCACTCCCCTTCCAAAGATGCATAGAAAAGCTCCTTCTGTCTGAAGTAAAGTGTTGGCTCTGTGTTGGTTGTAATTTGCTTTTTCTGGCTTGCACAGCCTTCTTTTTGTTTTCTGTCTTCTGACAGATTATAGGATTGTGGGGAAACAGCGTCCAGGGCTTTTTCAGGAACTGTGCCATTTTATCTACAGGAGAAGCCATTGGCTTTGGCACTAGACAAGAATTGGCTCTGCATTTAAAGATGCCAAATCATGCTTGATTCACAAGTTTGCTGTCTCATTTTGTCTGTGTGTGAAACTTTTTTTAGGATTTTGGCTTTTTACTTTTTCTACCATGTGCTACTCTATTGGTATAAGAAGTTAACAATTTATTCCTTCTCTCCAACTCTCCACTCCCCTGCACACAATCCAAACATCCCAGATCAGAGCAAAAGATGTAACATTCATGTTGAGGATTAGAGGAATATATTAATACCACAGACATGTCTCCCTTTGGTGCCTTTATGGTAGCTTTGAACTTTAATTCTGGTTCATCAGTTAACATCTTCCCTGTAGAGCAGTGGTTCTCAACCTTCCTAATGCCACGACCCTTTACTACAGTTCCTGTGGGCTCGACCCACAGGTTGAGAACCGCTGCTGTAGAGTTTTGAATTACTTAGATGTGGAAATGGTTTACCTACCCACCAAGATGTCTTTTTACAGAGGTTTTCAAAGGCATCAGTGAAAGCTAATTGTATTTTGTTTTTTAACTTGGGAAACTTAATTTGTATAAGACAGAACGCATTTAGGATATTTCCACTTACTCATCTACCGTGATACACTCTTTTCAGTGGGATTTAGAGTAATTTATCCTGATTTCAAGTAAGAATTTTTTATCATATAAGCAGTCTTAAATCCAATTGTGCCTGCTGCCTTCATGCTTTTTTTAATTGATCTTGAAACCTAGCCAGCACCTATTTTAGTAAATCTTTAACTCCAGATACAGCTTCTATTTTCTGTAGATGACAGTTTAAAGATACCATCCTAGGTATAGGTTATTTCCATTTATATTAGGGCCAGAAAGTTTTTTTTTTTTTTTTAAGAGACAGAGTCTCACTTTATCGCCCTCAGTAGGGTGCTGTAGCGTCACAGCTCACAGCAGCTTCCAGCTCTTGGGCTTAGGCAGTTCTCTTGCCTCAGCCTCCCAAGTAGCTGGAACTACAGGTGCCTGCCACAATGCCCCGCTACTTTTTTTTTTTTCCGGTTTTTGGCTGGGGCTGGGTTTGAACCCGCTATCTCTGGTTTATGGGGCTAGCACCCTACTCCTTTCAGCCACAGGCGCCACCCTGCCCGGCTATTTTTTGTTGCAATTTGGCCAGGGCCAGGTTCAAACCTGCCACCTTCGGTATACGGAGCCAGCGCCCTACTCACTGAGCCACAGGCGCCACCCATGCCAGAAAGATTGTTAATAGGTAAATAAGTTAGTTTGGGTAGGCTGTTTTTTCTCATGTGATTTATGATATAGACAGATGTTTTCCTTCCTCTCCCTGGAATGCTTTTCCTTCTGTCCCGCCTCAAACCTGTAGGTCCCCAAAGGCTGGGGATTGTGTATTCTCTGTTGTAGTTTGCCTTTATTTTATTTATTTATTTATTTATTTTTGAGACAGAGTCTCACTTTGTCACCCTTGGTAGAGTGCCATGGCTCACAACAACCTCAAACTCTTGAGCTCAAGCGTTTCTCTTGCCTCAGCCTCCTGAGTAGCTGGGACTACAGGCACCTGCCACAATGCCGAACAATTTTTAGAGACAAGGTCTCACTCCGGCTCAAGACTGTGAGCTCAGGCAGTTCACCCACTTTAACCTCCGAAGTGCTAGGATTACAGGTGTGAGCCACTTTGACCAGCTTAGTTTGCTTTTATTTTATTTTATTTTTTATTTTTTTGAGACAGAGCCTCAAGCTGTCACCCTGGATAGAGTGCTGTGGCATCACAGCTCACAGCAGCCTCCAATTCCAGGGCTCAAGTGAGTCTCTTGCCTCCGCCTCCCAAGTAGCTGGGACTACAGGCGCCCACCACAACGCCTGGCCATTTTTTTTTTTTTGGTTGCAGCCGTCGTTGTTTGGCGGGCCCAGGCTGGATTTGAACCTGCCTGCTCAGGTGTACGTGGCTGGAGCCACAGGCGCCGAGCCTATTATTATTATTATTTATTTATTTATTTATTTTTGAGACAGAGCCTCAAGCTGTCCACCCTGGATAGAGTGCTGTGGCATCACAGCTCACAGCAACTTCCAATTCCTGGGCTGAAGCACGTCTCCTGCCTCTGCCCCCCAAGTAGCTGGGACTACAGGCGCCCACCACAATGCCCGGCCATTTTTTGGTTGCAGCTATCATTGTTGTTTGGCGGGCCCGGGCTGGATTCAAACCCACCAGCTCAGGTGTACGTGGCTGGCGCCTTAGCCCGCTGAGCCACAGGCGCCGAGCCTATTATTATTATTTTTTTTTTGCAATTTTTTTTTTCTTTTTTTGCCTGGGCCGGGTTTGAACCCACCACCTTCCGTATATTCCGTATATGGGGCCAAAGCCCCATTCCTGAGCCACAGGTGCCGAGCCCAAGTTTGCCTTTGTGTTTATTATTTTTTTTTAGGTAGTCTTCCCTGTCTAAATAAGCACCTTCAAGCCAAAGATTACATCTTACTCATCTTTTTGTCCCAGGGTTTACTAGCTCTTCTAGTGTATAGGAACACAGTAAATACTTTGGGGATGGGAGTGAACGAATGAATAAAATGAATTCCTAAAGATATAGTCAATGGATTTTACATCTCCCTCTAGTGTTTGAAAGAGAAAGTACAACCAATTAAAAAAAAAATCTGGGCGGCACCTGTGGCTCAGTGAATAGGGCACCGGCCCCATATACCCAGGGTGGCGGGTTCAAACCCAGCCCTGGCCAAACTGCACAAAAAATAACCAGGCGTTGTGGGGGCACCTGTAGTCCCAGCTGCTTGGAAGGCTGAGACATGAGAATCACCTAAGCCCAAGAGCTGGAGGTTGCTGTGAGCTGAGAGAGCCATGGCACTCTACTGAGGGTGACAAAGTAAGACAACCTCCAACTCCTGGGCTCAAGGTATTCTCCTGCCTCCGCCTCCCAAGTAGCTGGGACCATAGGCACCCGCCACAATGCCAGGCTGCATTTTGTTTGGAGCCGTCATTGTTTGGCGGGCCTGGGCTGGATTCGAACCCACCAGCTCAGGTGTATGTGGCTGGTGCCTTAACCACTTGAGCCACAGGCACCGAGCCGGAAAATGCTTTTTTATTTATTTATTTATTTATTTATTTATTTATTTATTTTTTGAGACAAAGCCTCAAGCTGTCACCCTGGGTAGAATGCTGTGGCGTCACAGCTCACAGCAATCTCCAACTCCTGGGCTCAAGCGATTCTCCTGCCTCTGCCTCCCAAATAGCTGGGACTACAGGCACCCGCCACAACCCCCGGCTATTTTTTGGTTGCAGCTGTCATTGTGTGGCGGACCTTGGTTGGATTCGAACCTGCCAACTCAGGTGTATGTGGCTGGCGCCTTAGCCGCTTGGGCCACAGACGCCAAGCCAGGAAAATGCTTTTTAAAGAGTGTTCACATTCTTTAGGTGAGATCGTTGTTACTGTTTTGTGTTATTCAGTTCTACTCAAAATTGTATATTAATTTTGTTTATTTATTTATTTTTTGTAGGGACAGAGTCTCACTATATTGCCCTTGGTAGAGTGCCGTGGCATCACACAGCTCACAGCAAACTCCACCTCCTGGGCTTAGGCAATTCTCGTACCACAGTCTCCCAAGTCCCAAGTAGCTGGGACTACAGGTTCCCGCCACAACGCCAGGCTATTTTTGTTGTTGTTGCAGTTTGGCCGGGGCCGGGTTTGAACCTGCTACCCTCAATATATGGGGCTGGCGCCCTACCCAGTGAGCCACAGGTGCTGCCCTGTATATTACTTTTGATTGGAGTAAATTAAGTATCAAAATTAGTTTTTTTTGTAGCCTGTTAAAAATGGCACTTGGGAAATTTACAAAATAGAGTACTTAACAAATAACAATACACAAATTGTTCAGACTAGGTGAAAGTTACCAGAACTAGTTTTTAGTGTAACCTATTGATTTTTCCATCTATTTCTGACAGATAAGTTTGTTTTGTTTTAATATCTTTTTTGTTTGTTTGTTTTTGAGACAGTCTCACTTTGTTGCCTTGGGTAGAGTGCGGTAATGTTCTAGATCACAGCAACTTCAAACTTTGGGGTTTAAGTGATGCTCTTGCTTCAGCCTCCCAACTAACTGTGACTACAGCTCCTACCCCCATGCCTATTTATTTTTAGAGACAGCGTCTTGCTCTTGCTCAAGCTGGTCTCAAACTTCTGAGCTGAAGCAGTCCACCCACCTTGGCCTCCTCACAAGCGTGAGCCACCAAATTCCTTCATAAATTTGTTTGAGAGTGGCTCAAGGTGGCTCATGCCTATAATTCTAGTACTCTGGGAGGCTGAGGCAGGAGGATCACTTGAGTTTGAGGTTGTAGTGAGATATGATGACATCACGGCACTCCAGCCTGGGTGACAGAGCAAGACTCTGTCTCAAAAAATAATTAAGTAAGGCTCGGTGCCTGTGGCTCAATGGGCTAAGGCACCAGACATGTATACCTGAGCTGGCGGGTTCAAATCCAGCCTGTGCCTGCCAAACAGCAATGACAGCTGCAACCAAAAAATAGCTGGGCGTTGTGGCAGGTGCCTGTAGTCCCAGCTACTTGGGAGGCGGAGGCAAGAGACTTACTCAAGCCCAGGAAAAATAATAATAATAATAATTAAGTAAATAGATAAATAATTTTTATTTAATAAGTAAATAGATAAATATTTTTTAAAAATTCTGCTTAAACCAGACGTTTATTTTCTTTCTTTTTTTTTTTTTTGAGACAAGAGTCTCAAGCTGTCACCCTGGATAGAGAGATGTGGCATCATAGCTCACAGCAACCTCCAACTCTTGCGCTTAAGCGATTCTCTCTCTTTGTTTTTTTTTTTTTTTTTAGAGACAGAGTCTCATTTTATTGCCCTGGGTAGAGAGCTATGGCATCACAGCTCACAGCAACCTCCAACTCCTGGGCTTAAACAGTTCTCTTGCCTCAGCCTCCCGAGTAGCTGGGACTACAGGCGCCCGCCACAATGCCCAGCTAGTTTTTTGTTGCAGTTTGGCTGGGGCCAGGTTCGAACCCACTACCCTCAGTATATGGGGCTGGCGCCCTACCACTGAGCCACAGACACCGCCCAAGCGATTCTCTTGCCTCAGCCTCCCAGGTAGCTGGGACTATAGGTGCCCGCCATAATGCCCAGCTATTTTTTGGTTGTAGTTGTCATTGTTGTTGGGCAGGCCCGGGCTGGATTTGAACCGCCAGCTCCGGTGTATGTGGCTGGCAACCTAGCTGCAGAGCTACAGGATCTGGCCCTAAACCAGAGTTTTTGTTGTTGCTGCAGTTTTTGGCTGGGGCCTGGTTTGAACCTGCCATGTCACCTCCGGTATATGGGGGCGGCGCCCTACTTCTTGAGCCATAAGCGCCACCCCCTAAACCAGAGTTTTAAAATTCAGATTAGATAAATGAACTGGCTTTAAAACTGTTATGTTACAGGGGGAAGAGGTAATGGGTAAATTCACACTTACTGGGTACAATCCACACTATCTGGGGTTGGACACAGGTATAACCTTGGCTCAGACTGTACCTAAGTAATGCATGTAACCAAGATGTTTGTACTCCCATAACATTCCAAAATAAACAAATAAACCTGGCATGTCATAAAGCTCCTTTTTTATCTTCCAGGAAAGACTGAGGTGGTTATATGAAATGCTTTGAGTTCGGCTCGGCGCCTGTGGCTCAGTGGGCTAAGGCGCCAGCCATGTACACCTGAGCTGGCGGGTTCGAAGCCAGCCCAGACCCGCCAAACAACAATGACGGCTGCCACCAAAAAATGGCCGGGCGTGTGGCTGGCGCCTGCAGTCCCAGCTACTTGGGAGGCAGAGGCAAGAGACTCGCTTGAGCCCAGGAATTGGAGGTTGCTGTGAGCTGTGATGCCACGGCACTCTCTCCAGGGTGACAGCTTGAGGCTCTGCCTCAAAAAAAAAAAAAAAAAAAAAAAGAAATGCTTTGAGTTCTACATAATAGGAGGCTAAAGTTTTGTTTTCTTGTAGATTATAATAATGCTTGGAGAATTAAGAAGTTGCAGAGAGTGATGTAGCTACTTAGTATCTTGCAAGAACTCTGAACAAAAATGGCAACCGAGGAAATAGCTTGCCTTCCCTAACCCCAATTTTATTTTTCTTAAATGAACCCTATGTTCTGCTCTACCACTACGTATGAGAAAACATACTACAGTCTTTAGCATATTCTATCCCACCAGCTTTATACTCCTGCATTGGAAGAAGTGATTGAAGTGTTGACGCAGCAGCCTGGCTGTTGCTGAGAGATTTTTTCCTAATATTAGGTACATGAGTTGAATAAGACTTAGGTGTTTGCTTCCTAATTGTACTGAAACCTGCTAAGAGAGTGGTCAGCGTGGGTTTAACTGGATGTAGATGTCTTGTATCTGAAACAGGTATGTGCGTGTTTGCCGTGGATTTGAGCCCAGGAATTGGAGGCTCAATTTACTTCTTCATCCCGCCTTTCCCACCCCCAATACATACTTTCCAACTACACCTGTCCTTGTATGCTTCCCTCTCATCCCCCCATGTAATTTCTACATCTAGGAAAGCAGGAGTTACTAACTGTGAAGATCGACTTGTGCGTCAGGTCTAGTTTGCAAACCTAAATTGGTCCAGTGTTTAGGAGGAAGTGCAATTGATTAATCTGAGAAAAGGAGGGCAAGGCAGAGAAGCCTAAGGAACGTCTTTTTACCATCGCGTGTCTCTTGGTGGGAATTGTTATTGAAGTATGAGGGTGGGGGAAGCGGGAGAAGGGGTAGAAGGGAAGGGGCATCACCTGGCCCAGCTAAGGGCTGCTTGCCTCCAGCTTTGGGGTGAGGGCCAGAAGAGATGGGGGCAGCGCTAACAAAGAGGAGCCGCACGGGGGCCGGGGCCATGGGTAGCTAGCCTATCCCGGGCGGCTGACTTCCCAGTGGGCCTCCCCAGTTGGTTGCTTGGTGAGTCGCTCCGCCGGCTCCCTGGCTTGCCATTGGCTGTGGGGACAGACAGGGGCTCGAAAAGAGCTAGGATAGAGGTGAGGGGGCGGGGCTGGCTTCCGGCGGCGGAGGGGAGCGAACAGCAGCCGGCTGGGGGAGGGGGTGTCGGCGCACCGTAGAGTGCTGCGCTCTGTGAGCCTGGCACCCGGAGCAGCCGCCTCCCCCTCCCCTTGCCAAGATCGCTAGAAGTCCCTTCTCATCCATCTTCCCTGGAGGGGCGAGCTAGGCTGAACTGCCCCTGGCGGGCGGGGCGGAGCCCAGAACCGTACGGTGTGCTGCGGAGAACCTCATCTCAGTTCCAGGGCACAAGGTGTGTGTGTGCTTTTTCTAACGAAACCGGGACTTCTGCAGACTTAACCTTGTAAGAAAAGGAGAAATGGAATGGGAAGTAAGATCTCCACATCCCTTCAGTTTATTTTGATTTTCTAATTTTACCCTTCTTCCTTTTTTTCTTCTCACCCCTGCAGCTGGGTAAGGAGATTCAGTACTCTTATCTCTTTTTACTAATGTGTCGATGTTAGGCGCATAGTAAAATGCTAAGAGAAAAAAGATGAGCCCTTTTTTGTGTGGCATCTGATGCAGTAAACGGCAAAAAAAAAAAAAAAAAAAAAAAAGGAGTGACTGGGGTTTTAGAACTGTACTGCATCTGAGTCCATTAAGGCATCTTCACCATTTTCCTCCTTGGGACTGCCTTAATCAGCAATAATCTCAAAGGAAAGGAGGTGCTAGTGTAAAGAGGGAGCAGCCCCCATCAAATGGTGGTTAAAGGAAATCTTGATAGTTAGCTTTTAACTCTGCTAAAGTCTCTTCCTTGAGTATATTGTCACTGGCTTTTTGTGTAGTAGCTCAGCTCTGTTGGAGAAACCTGGCTAGAGCCGGCAAACTAGCTGTTAATGAAATTTAAAAGTCTTGCCTGCTTCTCCAAACCATTGATGTATATATAAGTGGGTGTATATATATATATATCCATTTATTTATATATATATCCATTTATATATATTTTTTAATTTAATTAAAAATTTTTTTTGAGACAAGAGTCTTACTCTGTTGTGCTAGGTAGAGTGCTATCGCTTCATAGCTCACAGAACTCCAAACTCTTGAGCTTGGGCAATTCTCTTGCCTCAGTCTCCCAAGTAGCCAGGACTACAGGTGCCTGCCACAACACCCAGCTATTTTTTTTTTGAGACAGAGTCTCAGGCTGTTGCCCTCAGTAGAGTACTTGGTGTCACAGCTCACAGCAACCTCAAACTCTAGAGCTTAAGTGAGTCTTTTGCCTCAGCCTCCCAACGCCCAGCTATTTTTTGGCTGTAGTTGTCATTGTTGTTTGGCAGACCCTGGGCTGGATTCGAACTCGCTAGCTCCGGTGTGTGTGGCTGGCACCCTAGCCACTGAACTACAGGCACTGAGCCCAACACTCAGCTATTTTTTTTTTTTTTTTGTAGAGACAGGGTCTCAATTTATCACCTTCAGTAGAGTGCTGTGGCGTCACACAGCTCACAGCAACCTCTAACTCCTGGTCTTAGGTGATTCTCTTGCCTCAGCCTCCCAAGTAGCTGGGACTACAGGTGCCCGCCACAACGCCCGGCCATTTTTTGGTTGCAGTCGTCATTGTTGTTTGGTGGGCCCAGGCTGGATTCGAACCTGCCAGCTCAGGTGTACGTGGCTGGCGCCTTATCCCATTGAGCCACAGGTGCCGAGCCTCTTTTTCTTTTTTTTGAGACAGAGCCTCAAGCTGTCACCCTGGATAGAGTGCTGTGGCATCACAGCTCACAGCAACCTCCAACTCCTGGGCTCAAGGTATGTTCCTTCCTCTGCCTCCCAAGTAGCTGGGACTATAGGCGCCCACCACCACGCCTGGCCATTTTTTGGTTGCAGCCGTCATTGTTGTTTGGCGGGCCCAGGCTGGATTCGAACCCGCCAGCTCAGGTGTACGTGGCTGGCGCCTTAGCCCGTTGAGCCACAGGCGCCAAGCCAATATCTTTCTTTTTTGGTAGAGTGCTATGGCGTCTTAACTCACAGCAACCTCAAACTCTTGGGTTCAAGTGATCCTCTTGCCTCAGCCTCCCAAGTAGCTTGGACTACAGGTGCCTGCCACAACGGCTGGCTATTTTTTAGAGACAGGGTCTCTCTCTGGCTTAGGCTGGTCTCGAACCTGTGAGCTCAGGCAATCCACCTGCCTCTGTTTTCCAGGTTCTGGGATTATAGGTGTGAGCTACCGTGCCCCACTTCTATTGATATATTTCTTACATTCACAGTCTTTCAGCGGGATTAGTTTCTGTCCCCAAAAACCAAAACCAAACTTAAAATCTAGATGAATTTTAATTTATTTTTTAAAGGGTTGTTTACCCTAAACTTTATGAATTTGGGTGGCTATACCTTTACAACTTCAGTGGTATTTATCTCTTTTGAATTTTTTTGCTTCTACAATTTAAGGATACCTTCTTTCTTTTCTTTTCTTTTTGTAGAGACAGAGTCTCACTTCATTGCCCTCGGTAGAGTGCTGTGGTGTTACAGCTCACAGCAACCTCCAACTCCTGGGCTTAGGCGATTCTCTTGCCTCAGCCTCCTGAGTAGCTGGGACTACAGGCACCTGCCACGATACCTGGCTATTTTTTTGTTGCAGTTTGGCCAGGGCCGGGTTTGAACCTGTCACTCTTGGTATATGGGGCTGGCGCCTTACCCACCTGGCCATAGGCACTGCCTGATACCTTCTTTCTTAAGGACATGAATCTATTCTTCAGCCACAATTGGGAATCCCCTTATAGGGTGGTTTTTTTTTTTTTTTTTCCAGTTTTTGGCCAGGGCTGGGTTTGAACCCACCACCTTTGGCATGTGGGGCCGGTGCCCTACTCCTTTGAGCCACAGGCGCCACTCTTTTTTTTTTTTTTGAGACAATCTCAAGCTGTTGCCCTGGATAGATTGCTATGGCATCACAGCTCACAGCAACCGCCAACTCCTGGGCTCAAGTGATTCTCTTGCTTCAGATTCCCAAGCAGCTGGGACTAAAGGTGCCCACCACAACGCCTCGCTATTTTTTGGTTGCAGTTGTCATTGTTGCTTAGCAGGTCTGGGCCCGGTTCTATCCTGCCACCCTAGGTGTATGTGGCCGGCACCTGCTGACTTATCCACGGGTGCTGCCCACCGCTTATAGGTTTTAAACTGAGAGGAAAATTATTAACTTATAGAAAACCTTGGCTCGGTGCCTGTGGCTTAACGGGCTAAGGCGCCAGCCACGTACATCTGAGCTGGGAGGTTCGAATCCAGCCCGTGCCCGTCAAACAACAATGACGGCTGCAACCAAAAATGGCTGGGAGTTGTGGCAGGCGCCTGTAGTCTCAGCTACTTGGGAGGCGGAGGCAGGAGACTCGCTCTAGCCCAGGAATTGGAGGTTGCTGTGAGCTGTGATGCCACAACACTCTATTCAGGGTGACAGCTTGAGGCTCTGTCTCAAAAAAAAGAAAATAGAAAACCCAAAATTTATGATGTTAGAAATAAAGTGTGTGTGTGGAGTGGCAATGCTCATGGTACCCTTGCTTTTACTCAGTATTTCAACTAAAGATGTTTGAACCAGGTTTATTTTAATGTTGGTTAGCAAAGAACCAAAAGGAATGAATATCATTTTTTGGCCAATACTTTGGTAAATATTAATTAAAATGGTTCAGAGTTTATTCCTGTAATTCAATTTCAGTTTCCAAAAGTGTTCTAACTGTAGTTGATTTTTTTTTTTCTTTTTTTTGAGACAGAGTCTCACTATGTCACCCTCTGTAGAATGCTGTGATGTCACAACCTCAAACTCTTGGGCTCAAGTGATTCTCTTGCCTCAGCCTCCCAAGTAGTTTGGACTAAGGCACCTGCTACAATGCCCGGCAATTTTTTTTTTTTTTTTTTTAACCATGGAAAGCATTCAGATCCGGCTATTTTTTTGTTGCAATTGTCACTGTTGTTTAGATGGCCCAGGTTGGGTTCAAACCCGCCAACCTCGGTGTATATGGCTGGCGCTTTATCTGCTGAGCTACGGGCACTAGCCCTGGAGTTGATTTTTTTTTTTTTCTTTGAGACAGAGCCTCAAGCTATTGATGGTAGAGTGCTGTGGCATCACAGTTCACAGCAACCTCAAACTCCTGGGCTTAAGTGATTCTCTTGCTTCATCCTCCCAAGTAGCTGGGACTACAGGCGCCTGCCACAACGCCCAGCTATTTTTTCGTTGTAGTTGTCATTGTTTGGCAGGCCTGGGCCGGATTTGAACCCACCATCTCTGGTGTATGTGTCTAGCGCCTTAGCCGCTTGAGGTACAGGTGCCACTTGGAGTTGATTTTTGAAGACAGAATTGATGGGCTGGTGTAGTCTTGCAGTTTTAGTTGGATTAGTGATTTTTATTTGCATTGATTTATTGGATTTCTAACCAATCAGGAACAATTTGGGATGAAGGCAAGTGTTATAAAGAATAGAGATAGGGTGGTGCGGTGGTGCCTATGGCTCATTGAGTAGGGCGCTGGCCTCCTATACGGGCGCTGGCCCCATATACTGAAGGTAGCAGGTGCAAACCCAGCCTCGGTCGAACTGCAAAAGAGAAAAATAGCCGGGTGTCGTGGCAGGCGCCTGTAGTCCCAGCTACTCGGGAGGCTGAGGCAAGAAAATCACCTAAGCCCAGGAGTTGGAGGTTGCCGTGAGCTGTGTGACACCACGCCACTCTACCAAGGGTGACAAGGTGAGACTCTTGTCTCTACCAAAAAAAAAAAAAAAAGAATATGGATAATAGGAAAAGAAACCATTTTAGTTGTAGAAACTAGTATGGATCAAGAAACTTAATATATATATATTTTTGAGACAGAGTCTCACTGTGTGGCCCTTGGTAGAGTGCTGTGGTGTCACAGCTCACAGCAACTTCAAACTCTTGGGCTTAAACAATTCTCTTGCCTCAGCCTCCCAAGTTGCTGGGACTACAGGCGCCCGCCACAACACCCAGCTAATTATACTTTTTTTTTTTTTAAAGGCAGAGCCTCAAGCTGTCGCCCTGGGTAAGAGTACCGTAGCATCACTGCTCACAGCAACCTCCATCTCCTGGGCTTAAGCTATTCTCTTGCCTCAGCCTCCCAAGTACCTGGGACTATAGGCGTCCGCCACAATGTTTGGCTATTTTTTTTTTGTTGTAGTTGTAATTTTTGTTTGGCAGGCCTAGGCGGGATTCAAACCTGCCAGCTCTGGCATATATGACTGGCGCCTTAGCTGCTTGAGCTACGTGTGCCAAGCCCTACATTTTTTTTTTTTTAAATCTCAAGTACCCTTGGTACAGAACAGCAGTTTTCAAACTGTGGGTCATGACCCACAGGAACTGTATTAAAGGGCCGGGCTGTGGAAGGTTGAGAACTACTGGTATAGAAGTAGATGCACAGAATTAGAAACACATTCTGGGTTTTGGGCTTTTAGTTTGTTATGCATTCGTCTCTTAAGCCTCTGTGAATTATGTTTAAATTGGAAGGGAGGTTGAGTGAGGTGGCTCACAAGTGTAATTCTAGGCTCAGCACCTGTAGCACAGTGGTTACAGCACCAGTCACATACACCGACGGTGGCAGATTTGATCTTGTCCCAGGCCAGCTTACACAATGATGACAACTGCAACAAAAAATAGCTGGGTGTTGTGGCGGGCGCCTGTAGTCCCAGCTACTCGGGAGGCTGAGGCAAGAGAATTGCCTAAGCCCAATTGCTCGAGGTTGCTGGGAGCTGTGACGTCACAGCACTCTACCTGGAGTGACAAAGTGAGACTCTGTCTCTAAAAAGCCTTGACATACTTATTGTACTTTGATGTCTAAGATAACAACAACCTGGGGAAGGGATTAAAAAAATCACTTGGAGTCCATGCCACTTTAGCTTGTTTCTACCAATAAACAAGTAGCACCCCTATTTGGTGTCTTTTTTTTTTTGAGACAGAGTCTCACTGTGTCGCCTTTGGTAGAGTGTGGTGGCGTCACAGCTCACAGCAACCTCCAACTCTTGGGCACCCACCACATACCTGGCTATTTTTTATTGCCGTTGTCTTTGTTATTTAGCTGGCCTGGGCCGGCAGACTTGCCAACCTTAGTGTATGTGGCTGGCACTGTAACCACTGTGCTATGGGCAGCAAGCCACCCCTATTTGGCATCTTACGTGAGTTTTTGTTCACAGCCCATGGGTGAGAAATTAATACAACTTTATAAAGTTATACCCTATTTCTAACACTTTTTATAATGTTTCTATTTTCTTTTTTTTGAGACAGACTCTCACTTTGTCATCCTCAGTAGGGTGCCGTGGCATCAAGACACAGCAACCTCAAACTCTTGGGCTCAAATGATTCTCTTGCCTCAGCTTCCTGAGTAGATGGGACTACAGGTGCCTGCTACAATGCCCAGCTATTTTTAGAGATGAAGTCTCACTCTGGTTCAGGCTGGTCTTGAACCTGTGAGCTCAGGCAGTCTACCCACCTCAGCCTCCCAAGTGCTAGGATTATAGGTGTGAGCCACCTGTATTTGTTTCTGTTTTCTTGACTGATTTGTGTAGTGAGTATTTTGCATGGTGTAGTATTTAGGGTTCTCCAAAGAGTTTTTCCCAGGAGACAATAGGCTATGTGTAGAACTAATCAGGAGTGTATGTATCTATAACTGATCTCCAAATGTCATTTAAGGGGCATGAAAATCCTCAAATTTGCTCTTCTGCAAGGAAACAGTTATACAAAGCCATGACTTTTCATAATCTTTGAGATTGAGAGGAACATACTGCTGCTAAGGTTAAAGTAACTGATTTCATTTTCTTTAGCAATCTGTTTTTATCCATCCTTCTTATTTCTGAGTCACAGCTTAGAATGCTAAGAAAAAGGGCCCTATGTTCTTTCTAAAGGGAGACTCAAGTCTAATCCCCCATTCACTTCAGTAGTATAAAGTGATCCCCTTGAGAAGGTGAAGGAAAGTATTGGACCCTTGGTGTTGCTTGATTCTCATAATAATCAGCTTGAGCGTTGTAAGGTTTGGAATTGGGAAAAGCTTACTGAAGGTGAGAAAATATTAGAGGCAAAAAAGACTTGTGTGCAGCTCTCGAAGTGAGAGACTTATTTAGAAACAATGAATGCATTTATATGGAGATGAGTTGATGATAGTTTTTAGCTTTTCAGCTTTATGAGTTTGATGTCAGAGACAATATTTTGTGCGGTTAAGTATTACTCCATTCCCCAAGGTTTGACTCTGGGAAGCTGAATGTTTTTAGGAAGTTTGCTGTGGGTCTGAGTCCTGAGGGTAGAGGAATTGGTGGAGTCTGTAATCTGTTTACCACTCAGATAAGGATGTGGAATTGAGTGCTGGTGAGTTACTGAATTCTTCTCTGAAGAGTGGGTTGCTAGGCTAATTGCATCTCTATGGTTTACTACTAGTCTGTTTTTTAGGGCCAGAGCTGCCTTTCTTTTCTTTTCTTTTTTTTTTTGAAACAGAGTCTTTCTTTGTTGGCGCTGGTAGAGTGCAGTGGCGTCATAGCTCAAGGAACCTCAAACTCTTGGGCTCAAGCAATTCTTTTGCCTCAGCCTCCCGAGTAGCTGAGACTACAGGTGCCCACCCCAATGCCAGGCTGTTTTTAGAGGTGAGGTCTCACCCTTGGTCAAGCTGGTTTTGAACCTGTGACCTCAAGCAATCCATCTGCCTCAGCCTCCCAGAATGCTGGGATTGCAGTTGTGAGCCACCGCGCCTAGCCTGAGAGCTGCCTTTTTTTTTTTGTAGAGACAGAGTCTCGCTTTATCGCCCTCAGTAGAGTGTTGTGGCGTCACACGGTTCACAGCAACCTCCAACTCCTAGGCGATTCTCTTGCCTCAGCCTCCCGAGTAGCTGGGACTACAGGCGCCCGCCACAACACCCGGCTATTTTTCTGTTTTGCAGTTCGGCCGAGGCCAGGTTTGAACCTGCCACCTTCGGTACATGAGGCCGGTGCCCTACTTGCTAAGCCACAGGCGCCACCCGCGGCCTGCCTTTCTAATGATACTGGCCTTTACGAATTCTTGTTGGATGTGGATAAATATGTTAGCTCAGTGGCTCAAAATAAAGGACTAGAACAAGGTGTGGTTCTTACTTCATCCAAGATAATTTAGCTTTGGTAACCTGGTCAGGCATTGTTATTAACTTCTCTCCTGTATTAAACGGTAGGGGGAATTGTTCTCCAATATTAAAATACGACAGTGATTATTTTCAGTTTTGTAACTAGTAGGGGAATGAAGTAACACTCATTTTGGAAACAGGCCAGTGATAATGCCGCCCTTGGGCCTAGATGGATGGAAAAATAGGACAGAGTAAACAATTGAGGGCATAAATAATGAATCTTGCAACCGAGCCTTGGGAGAGTAAGGGAGATTATCCTCTGTGCTGTTCAATCTGGCAGTGAAAAGGGAAGAGTCCACTGAATTAATTACCCAGACTGAATTTGATATCACATGCATTATGGGATTGTTAGAGCCATTCAAAACAAAGTTACCTTTCTGATATAAACCTTTAGCCCATCTTTTTGTTTGTTTTAAACCAGATACTTAAATTACTTATTTACTTTTTAGAATCTGGGCCATTGCTTCCTCCTCTCTTTGTTCTATGTGTTAGTATTCTGTGAACACTGGACAGACCTTTTTTTGGGCCAGATCTTAGAATTTTGCTTGGAGATTTCATTATCTGTAAATGTATAAGATAAAAGGAAAAGTCTGGCCTGGCTTAAAGAAATTCTTTTGTACCTTGAGCACACATTATGCTTTGAAATTAAATATGATGTTGTAGGGTATAATTATATAACAACTCACAAAAGGTTTAGAAAAGAGTTTCTTCAGCTCAAGAATCATTTCTAGTATTAAATATTTTTTACTTTTGGCTCGGTGCCTGTAACTCAGCGGCTAGGGTGCCAGCCACATACACCAGAGCTGGTGGGTTCAAATCCAGCCTAGGCCTGCCAAACAACAATGACAACTACAACCAAAGGAAAAAAAAATAGCTGGGCATTGTGACTGGCGCCTGTAGTCCCAGCTGCTTGGGAGGCTGAGGCAAGAGAATCACTTAAGCCCAAGAGTTTGAGATTTCTGTGAGCTATGACACCACAGCACTCTACCCAGAGCTCGAGGCTCTGTCAAAAAAAAAAAAGAAATATTTGTACTTTTGGATGAGTTAATTTTCTTTTTTTTTTTTTTTTCATTTCCAAGTTACTTTCTTTATTATGCAGGGGCAGGGAGACAGAACAATACAAAAGTTAACATCAGGTTACTTCAGGCTACCTTTTTTGTGTAAAGATTAAAGCAGGGGGATCTACATTGTGATGAAGGGATGATTGGA